>JAWDGP010003385.1:242500-252500 GCA_033675545.1 Elysia crispata | reverse complement strand
TACCTATAGAAAGATCTACCAAGAAAAATGACTCATGTTCTAAGCTTTGTTTCCAAGATTGCCGTTGAAAGCGATCAGATAAGTTCTTTAAATAATTAAATATGCTTTCTGGAATAAGTACTTCCTTGCAACTCTTATTAAATTATTCACTTAGTGTAAAAGTCTTTTTCTGGAAATTTGATCTCGAAATTTCTTTCATATTTTTAGGCTATTGGCTTCATAAAGGGGGCGACGCTTTTTTCCCCTACCTATACTTTCTTTCTTCTATGTTTCTCTTTATTTATCTGCCTGTCTTTTCAATCATTCCATTCCTTTCCCTCATTTCCTCTTCCCCATCTCTTTCTCTTTCTCTGCCTGCCTCTCTTTCTCTTTCTCTGCCTGCCTCTCTTTCTTTCTCTGCCTGCCTCTCTTTCTTTCTCTGCCTGCCTCTCTTTCTTTCTCTGCCTGCCTCTCTTTCTTTCTCTGCCTGCCTCTCTTTCTTTCTCTGCCTGCCTCTCTTTCTTTCTCTGCCTGCCTCTCTTTCTTTCTCTGCCTGCCTCTCTTTCTTTCTCTGCCTGCCTCTCTTTCTTTCTCTGCCTGCCTCTCTTTCTTTCTCTGCCTCTTCCTTTTGCACTCAAATTCCTACCTTTCGCAATATTTTTTATTGAATTCTTTATCTATGTAGCATATTAAAGTATTTATTCTTTGCCTTATTGATTTATTTCTTTATTATTTTGTAAATATTTATTCAGCCAATCATTTATACAATTTAGTTTTTGTAATCCCCCCCCCCCCCCTTTCCCCCCTTTTCCCTTATTTTATACATTACTTTCCGAACTTTTTAAAGTATTTGTTATATTTTTACTATATATACTTTTACATGATTCCTTTTTCTTATTTGGTAGATATTTCTAAATATAACCCCTTTTAATTTCTTTTACTATCATAGTTTGTATTTCACATTTATATGTGAATATCATTCCGTAATTTCTTGCTCTTGTTTTTGCGATTGATGAAGACGTAAAACTAAAAGCTTACCTTTTTTGTTTTGTAAGTTTTGGAGTTACTCTACTTATTTTTTTTTAACTATGCTTCACAGCTATTCACAAAGCTTCACTCCGACATTCAATTTGAATTGACCTTACTACTTCTAATTCCACTACTACAATTACTCCTCCTCCTGGAGCCACTGCGATTACCAATACAGCAATTCTTCTTCTTAATACCTTAGTTTTTATATCACGACAGTTTCAAGAACTATAATCGTGCCTCTGACATGACTATAATAAATCATGGATTATCTTTCTTGAATTATGTTCTCTGTTTGGCTCAGTGTCCTTTCACCGAAAGGAGAGGAGGGGGGGGGGGGGGGGGGGCATCCCTTACGAAGTGTTATATTGTACAGCAATCCTACATCGACCATTACAGATTGTTTCGTCTTGCTACAAATTATTAGCTTGAAGCTTTGTTGATCTTGATATCATCATCATCATCATCAACAGCAGCAGTATCAGTACCATCACAATCACCACCATCATGATAATAACCATTCCCAGTTTCTGTCAGGATACAACCTATCAGCTTATGTGAAACTGTTCTTGACAACCTCCCTTTGTTTCGCGCACGCGTCTATGTAGTTGACATTTTAAATGTCTTACTGCCGCAACTGATTTTTGTTTTTATTTTCTGCAATCGAATATCGATTTTTGAGTGATTTTGTTATTTAAGAAAAAAAACCCTGTTATTAATAAAGAAAAATGCTGACGCATACTATCTTAGACAGTCTTTGAGGCACAGATCAATAGGGCTAACCTTTTACCGGCAGAAACTGTTACCTCGCTTTTTATCACATAAAATAATTTGTTCGATCAAACACGGTGTGACAGTCAGACCAGCGCTTTACTGTTTGAGTTAATATTGCATGAGCAGCGGAATTCACAGATGGAGGCTTTATACGTATCCGCCAATTTTGATTTTAGTACTTTTTTGTTTCCTTGAGGACTAGAAAAACATTTGATATGCAGCCTAGTAATCTTTGTAACTCTGTAGTGAAGTGCGGAATTTCTTGTTTGATTTTTAGGACTTTTTTTGTTGTTGATTTTGTTTTTGTTTTTATAGAGTTGTTACTCTTATAGAGATGATGAAGTATGGTTTGCAAATTCTTTGAGCAATATCTTCTAAACTCACTAATTTTTTTACGGACCACATATATTTGCCCTCTTGTGAAACTTTATTTTCCGTCTTTTTTTTTTTTTCTTTTCTTACCACTCAATATCTTGCCATGAAATTCTTCTTTCTACTCGTTTTGCCCAATAAGAACAACCTTGTCATCAATTCACGCCTGCAGCTGTTTGCGGCAATATATTCAGGAACCTGCCGGCGACCTATGCTTCTTTGCCAGATGTGAGGACACCACAGGGAGTTGTCTCGGAGTTCATTAACTCTTCGTTCCTCAAGTCGATTGGGTTCTGTGCCTCATTAATTTTGCTCTTGGCTCCCTTCGGCCTCTCTTGACGAGTGTTTGATAAATCTAGAAAAAGGTGAATCTTAACTGAAGTGGGCCTCACATGGTCTTGAAAATCAAGAAAGGCAAACTCTTCTGATATCTTTAAGTATGCAGTAAACGAACTTTATGACCCTAAACATTTTATTTTTTTTTGTTTTTTTGTTTTCCTGTTTCATTAGCACATTCGCAATCGCTTTAAATGAGGTAAAGAAAAAGACTGGCCATGTGATGCAATTAAATACAATCTTAAATCCTCTTGACATATCCAGCGATCAAACCATCAGTTTTTATTCGCAAAGGAGTTGGATAGGGCTAGCTATCTATGAAAATGTGTCCTGTATCAACAAACTATCGAAACATAACTAGAGATGTCACAGTGGGAAAGAGTCATTGAGATGTTTCTGTAATCATTCTTGATCTGATAGTCTCTCTGCCGACAGTTTGTTGAGTTGATATTTCTGTGAAGATGATCTGCTAAAAATATACGCACGATTCTGGCACGTGTTTTCTTTTAAAAGAAAAATAGTTAAAATAGGGATGATATCAATAAAAAAAAAAGTGACATAACAATTTTGTAGAGCTTCCCCAGTCAGCTGGTCTCTTTACTTTTCAATCTATTTGATTAAATATATATTTACTTTCTAAGAAATAGAAAAATAAAAGAAAAATAATTTAGAGCTATATGTTCGTGCATGTGCTGCATTGAAAACCAGATGAACATGGATCTAGTAAAGAGACAGTGGTACTCACTGAGAAGATCTAGCTTTGTTTCATCCATTAGTGTCCTCCTTTAGCTATAACGTTTCCTTCTCTCAAAAATTAAAAAAAAAAAATTAGTTTTTTGTTATTGTTATTTCGTTTTTTGTTATCCATGTGAGTCTAGCACCACACAAAGTCGTGGAACACAGGTGGATACAGCAGTCCTCGATTTCTCTCAGGGTTATTTAAAGGCACAAAATGTCTCAGCTAAAAAAAGTTCTCTATTTTCTTCATTGACCGTAAATGCATAAATGTTAACTTTTCTGTACTAATCTGTCTGGCGCAGCAGTACTTTCAGCCTTCATGAGGGTTGAATGGAACGTTGAACTTCACCAGTACAAAGTTCAAGCAAAGAATACACGTAACCCGTAGCCCATTTATTTCTGTCTCGCACATCGACTGCTTTTAACCTTAGTCTTTGATTTTATTGCATTGTTTGCAAAACAAACTTCATTGTGTCAAGCTGAAGGTCGTAAAGAAAGAAGTTACCTTTCCGTTAACTCACAGAACCTACCTTTTCTCTGAAGATTTTTTTATCTGTCTGCATGGAACCTGTGCTTAGATCTAGATCTAAATGTAGACAGCTGAAAAAGAAATATTGCAAGCTTTTGCGCAGGTCAAGGTTAGACAGAACCACAATCTTTCACTTGACATTATTTTGTAGAGCACGTAATTCTCACGGTTTGTGCCAAAATATTGGCTTCCTTTGCCAGAATTCGATAGCAGAAACTACGCTCGTATTAAAGGCAATTTCATGTCCTTTTTCTCGTTATATTCGTTAATTTGATGGAGAGAAAACATTGTCTTCTTTTAAAATTCCTTTGCACCTTTGCTTTTTTTAAATTTTTTTTTAAAACATTTTTTCGTTTTCATAATCATACCTAGAAAGTCTGCCCTCTTTTCGATCATTTTGCTCACGATAGTTTTGTCTCTATGATGGCATCTGGCTGTGATTTTGCAACATACGCCGTGAGGAATTCTAAAAGGATATTGCTGCACTGATATTCTAAAAGAACTTGGACAAGATGTTCAAAAACTTTCGTTTATAATTATGTCCATAGAAAAAAAAATTACCATCCCGTAAGATTCATTGAAACTAAAGATTTTGGCCTGACATTTCTTGGCGTCATAAAAGTCCCTACTTTCAATTGAAAAGATATAGCCCTTTCTGTGATCGTTTAAGGCGTATTAATACATTTGGCTTATTTATGTTCTTTTATTCGACCAGAAAAGTAAGTTTTGCCGTAATTTCTAGAACACTCAAGATTTTTAGACACTTCGATATAAACTGATACGTTAGAGAGGCAGTCACGAACTTTGATTTGAAGCGTTATTTTAGTGCCTATCTAGTCCAACGATAACACAGAAGGGGATATTGGCTCGACATCGTAACGTTTTTAGGTAATATCCACATCCAGTGACACAAAATAATAGTCCTAGATCCTATATTAGATTTGGCGAAAAAAATGAAACTTACTAGAAGTTGTAAACTGCGTTAAGCTAATTCTTGAACACGCCTGTACATAATTTTATTAATGGCATTCTGAAGTGCTTCTCTGTGGCTGTACATTTCTCAGCAGCGCAACCATTTCAATTTGACATTTATGAACTGAGCTGTTGAACCATTATCTCCCGTGCCCTGAAGGCCTATAGTCTATATATCAGTTCTCTGTTGATACACTCCAGCCTGTCTCTGTCTCTTTTCTTACATCCTTGTGGTTTTCTTCCTAGCTTGAGCTGTCTTTCTGTTTGTGTTGCTACCTCTATCTCTGACTTTTCAGCTCTGTCTGTCTGTCTGTCTGTCTGTCTGTCTGTCTGTCTCCCTCTCTGTCTGTCTCTGTCTCTGTCTGTCTCCCTCTCTCTCTCTCTCTCTCTCTCTCTCTCTCTCTCTCTCTCTCTCTCTGTGTATTTCTGTGTGGGTGTCTCTCTCTCCACCTTTGACTTCTTAGCCATTATTCTTCATTAAGTAGTTACATAAGGTTCGTTCTATATTAATCAGAATGGTCAAAAAGTTCTGGCACCTGAGTTATGACCATCACCAACAAAGGCAACGTCACATAGATTCTATCCTTTCACTTACATGAATGTGTGTTTATTAAAGACTTTTGGGAAACTATGGATAGTTAAATCAAATCAAACAGTTTGAGATATATTAACACACAGGAAGACGGCAAAGAATGGTGATGGCGATGATGAAGAAGATGAATATGATGCTGGTGCTGATGATAATTGTCGTGGTCAGCATACGTCATTAATCATCTATACAGAACTATCTTATATACTGATTTTAATCACATCATCTATTGAACTAGATACTTAGTTGAATTCTAATCTATAACGACTGAACACTTGGTCAGTGCACCTATAACTCTTGAGGATGACAGTCAGCTTTAGAGAGGGGACCAATTACACCAATAACTCTACGGCAGAGAGAGAGAGAGAGAGAGAGAGAGAGAGAGAGAGAGAGAGAGAGAGAGAGAGAGAGAGAGAGAGTAAAAATAGTCCTCCAGATTAGTTCTCAGTCGAAGAATCATTGCAGATTATCCATTGCTCTATATTCTAAATCTTCGTCAAAGCTTCCCCATTACTATAATATTATGAGAGTGAGCGAGAAAGACGTGACCTGTCAGACACCTGATAAGCCTAGTTTTAGCCTTGCTGATCTAATGACATTTCAGTATGACTTTCAGCTTGTGCTTTCAAGGTTTTCCAACAAAATGTGTTTTTACCGCATTAGCTTTCCATCATAATTAGATGGGTAGCTGCACAACATTTTGTTCACCAAAACTTCACATTATGATTAGACCGCAAGGAAGTTATTTAAGATGTTGTGATAAAAGTTTACTTGCATGGAATGATGTTCAGCACTCCTTGGAGACGTGTCCAGCATATCAAGTATCACAGAATATTATGGATAACAACAGATGTGTAAGGGGAATTGTTTATCGTCTACAAAATAAAGAAATCACTAAAGTTTACTGTAGTTACGTCATATTTATACCTGTATCTCCATCTTGACAGTAACGATGATGATGTTGGTGATGGTTTGGATGAGGATGGAAGCATCATTTTTTTCTTTGAACTTTATCGATTTTTTCATCTTCCTCTTCACTGCTTCCACCATTCACATTCGTTCATTCAGTATCAAAACATTTTATTGGATGTGGTTATCCAGGTTGAGGGCACCAGAATAACCCAAAGACCTGGAATTTGGGTTAAAGTGGCGTAAAGTTTTTTTTATGCAACTGGATCACCCAAAGCCTTGTACTTTCGATTATTCTGGTGCAAAGATTAAGAGTCATCTGACACCACGGACTTGTTTCGTTTCGTTCGTGCTCCTATCAAGGCCTCATTATAGCTCGTTTTTTAAATTGCCATTTGATTTTGTGTCCATGGCCTTTTCACTATGGTTATTCTGGTGGAAAAAACAAACAAACTTGCACCAGAATACCCAAAGGCCAGGGGCATTGAATGTCCTGGTACAAATATTAGAAAAGAAAAAAAAGCCAAAACCTTGCACCAGAATAACCCAAAGGCCAGAGATTTGGACTATTCTGGTGCAGTGCACCTGCATAACCCTTTCCAAAAAGTGAGTACCCTTAGATCTGCCCATATAAACGGATGCTGCACACTTACACCACAAGCAAATGTAGAGGGGAAAAAGTAAAATATAATGTACAAATGACGTCAATCTGACTTCCATCTTGTGTTACAGTTTTTTGTGAATCTAACTGAAACATTTTAATTTAATGCATTGGATTCCATTTAAAGTCAACACCTTTTAAGAGAAGCACTTGCTTGAATTCAACTCTATTTGGCAGGCCTATTTTTGATTTGTTTAGATGGTATGGTTAGAAGTTAACTGTTGGTTACAGTCAAATAACTTTTTCGGTCCCGAGGTGTTGACTTTATCCATATTCCATTGTATAGGGATCATTCTCATCGTGCATCTTTTATGCATTGATATATATATATATATATTTTGAAGGGGTTAGTTCTGCATCGCGGTTAAGTCACATTTTTTTTTAAAATAAGAGTCAAACCACCCTCTTCTATGTTTTCCCTATCTGTTTTTAGCACTGAAAAAACTCTGTGACCGCTTCATTCTGCGAAACCCAGGTTTAAAAAACCGGCACTCCCAGATCAATAACAAGGTTAAGTTCACTGTGCTATTTAAACGTAATTTTTCAAAGTTTATCTTTTTTTTTCAAGATGGCCGTTAGGTTCTATAACGTGTCGGAACATTCCAAACAAACAAATAAACGCACGTGGAGTTTTAAAGCTTTTTCTACTTCATTAAGCCAATTTCAAGACTGTTTTCATGGTAATACATACAAATTAGCATTAATATAATAAAAGTAATATTTTACAAATGTCGAAGTCCTGGTCGTAGTTGAAAGGACTTAACCCTGGTGTTGAATGCAAAAAAATAGTTCTTTTTCCTTATTGAAGATGGTTGTACCTAGTACGTTTTATAGACTATTCAAACTGCAAATTCCAAATAAATTACAAGCTTTTTGAACCGTTAGGCTGTTTGCTTTAACTGAATAGAATCTCTACACTTGAATTTTTTTTTATTTTTAAAGCAGAGTGGAAGAGACATTAATTACTCCTGATTTTGATAATCCTGCAAATTAATTTTTACTTAATTTTTGTATAAAACAGCATTCCTAATATTTCTCGCATTCATCCCTTTTTTCGCCAGAAACCAACCATAATAAAAGAGAAAGCTTTTATGACGGCCGAGCAAGACTTAAAACTCGTGATTGACAAAGATGATTATGAATTTATTGATAATGATACTGAGCCAGATCTCCCTTTCAATCAGGGAATCAGCCATGCCATCTACATCATACATGCCTTCAGTCATTAAATCTGCATAAAATGTGCATTCAGTCATTCCCTCTACATCAAATGTACATTCAGTCATTCCTTCAGATCAAATGTGCCTTCAGTCATTCCATTAATATCAGACATGCCTTCAGTCATTCCATTTACATCAGACATGCCTTCAGTTATTCCATTTATATCAGATATGCCTTTAGTCATTCCATTTACATCAGACATATCTTCAGCCATTCCATTTATATCAGAAATGCCTTCAGTCATTCCATTGATATCAGACATGCCTTCAGTCATTCCATTTATATCAGACATGCCTTTAGTCATTCCATTTACATCAGACATATCTTCAGCCATTCCATTTATATCAGAAATGCCTTTAGTCATTCCATTTATATCAGACATGCCTTTAATCATTCCATTTATATCAGAAATGCCTTTAGTCATTCCATTTATATCAGAAATGCCTTTAGTCATTCCATTTATATCAGAAATGCCTTCAGTCATTCCATTTATATCAGAAATGCCTTTAGTCATCCCATTTATATCAGAAATGCCTTTAGTCATTCCATTTATATCAGAAATGCCTTTAGTCATTCCATTTATATCAGAAATGCCTTTAGTCATTCCATTTATATCAGGAATGACTAAAGGCATTAAATGCCTTTAGTCATTCCATTTGTATCAGGCATGCCTTCAGTCATTCTATCTACATCAGATGTGCCTTCAGCCATTCTATCTACATCAGACATATCTTCATTCATTCCATCTACATCAGATATGCCTTCAGTCATTCCATGTACATCAGATGTGCCTTTTGCAGGAGATTATAACATATCAACAGAGCTATTATCTTACCTGATATCTTATTTTAAACAACAATCAGCCGATGTAATAAAAAAAAACAATTTTGAAAAACTTTAAACGTTGAAATAGTATTGATCGTTCCAGAGACGAATCTGAGCAGATAGAGTAAGATACAGATACAAAATACATTATGCATGTTTATCTTAATCTTTTAATTCTTTAAACGCAATCTTAGATTTGAAATATCTTCTTCATAATTCAACATATTGTTATACAAACTTGCATTTTCCTGTATATGTACATTTTTCATTAGTTAAAAAAGGTTCGCAGTTTTCAAAAATCATTTTTTTCCCACTTTTCTCGAAACTGGTTTGATGTGATTTAATCTTGATATTGGTCTAACAAGTCCCTTCTATTGAAGTATTTGATCATGGAAAACAAGGTTAATCCTTGAAACTATAGAATCAATCAAAATCCTTCATATCTTTTAATACAAAGGTAAAACTTTTACGCCGTCTTTACACACAGGTAGGCTTACCTATATAAATTTCCTTAATTGCACCTTTAGAATATGAGATTCTGAGTTTAACCCTGGTATTATCTTATTCCAAAAGTAAAAATGCTATAAAACAAACTTTATAGCAAAAAGTTCCATTGACACAGAAATCCACAATCCTAACTCAATAAGGGACTACATTTAAAACAATTAAATAATCTATGAAACTGGAACAGATTTCTGGCCATAAAATGTTTGTATACTCACACGAGAGAGTAGCCTCATCTGGTAATGTAAGGGTCATTGCATAATGATTTCGTTCATAGCATTAAAGCAACTCATGCGATGAGGAGAGGGGAAAAAAAGCCAAAAAACATACACTTTGACTTAATACTTTCATTAATTATTCAAATTTCACGACAAATTATGCTGTCGGTGTGTGTGTGTGTGTGTGTGTGTGTGTGTGTGTGAGAGAGAGAGAGAGAGAGAGAGAGAGAGAGAGAGAGAATGAATAAGAGTTGAATGATAGTACCAGGGTTAAACTCAGGCTGTCATATTCTAAAGGTGAAATTAAGGAAATTTATACAGGTAAACCTACCTGTGTGTAATGA
>JAWDGP010003385.1:237500-240000 GCA_033675545.1 Elysia crispata | reverse complement strand
ATTGATTGATTTCTATGTTTTTGTGGTTCACTATGATAGACGTATTTGTTTTATCAGTACATTATAAAAGAGTGCCGATTACTTGGACGTTACAGTCTGTCACATGAGGGAATGTTAAATACCTATGAGCGATGAAGTAAAATTATCGGTATTTGGTTTAAAATTTATCTCCAATTCATTACAACTCGAAACAAGTACCGCGTTTCCCAATGTGGCTTTGTTATCCTCCCGTCCATAGTTTGGTGGTTTGCTATGGATAGGTTCAGGGTTAGGGTTAGGGATAGGTCAAAATCAAACGGAAACATTTACAGCTTGTACACGTCTTGTTCGTCTTGTTCGGTATTGATTCTTTCCTCAGTAATTTCGATTGTATGACTTGTCCGTCACCTTTGTGGCAACGGGGCACTTTTTTTTTTTCAAAACTGTTTGATTTTCAGAGTAGTTGTAATGCTGACGCAAAGTCTTTTTTTTTTGTCATTAGGGCAAGCTCAAGATCTTATCTGAATTACTTGTGATTAGTTTTGTGCTGGTAGGATAATCAGCGAAAAATCTTCTACTTTGTTCACTCACTCTCTCTCTCTCTCTCTCTCTCTCTCTCTCTCTCTCTCTCTCTCTCTCTCTCTCTCTCTCACTCTCTCTCTCTCTCTGTCTCTTTGTGTCTCTTCCAGACGTCGGAGGATTGAGAACTCGTCCCTGGATTTTCAACACGTATTTTTCATCAACATTTGCACTGAAGGGAAAAACAGTTCATCCGAAAGAAAGAAGACGTAGTCCCTGTATGTACAGCTGCTGACATGGAGCAGTTATGCGCGATGATATAGAACCAAAGGGTGCGAACAGGTTGTCAATGGAGGAAAATAGAAAGAGTTGATATGGTGTTCAAAATAACTTCTTGCTTGATCCTACTCTTTACTCTGGTAACTGCTTTTTCTCCTCGGGCTAACTTGCACTGAGATTTAATTAAATTTATTTTTCATTTGACAGTCGTAAGTTGTCGCCTTTAAGGTCTTTAGAGAGACTTCAGAGAGGTGAAACCATATAGGACTACTTTACTCATGGCTCTTTTTCCCATGTGTTTGTGGAACTATTGCATTCGTCTCGAAAGCCGTAGAAAAGTTTTGTCGCCAGTTCGAGCGCTTCCTCGTTCCGAGGTGATAAAGTGCAAGGCTTTTATGATTTTTTAATACATTACCAAATTCATCTCGCTGAAATAAAAAAAACCCTGAGACCACCATAATAGTGGATAAGGTATATCAGGCAACCAGCCTTGGCCAAGCCTAGCACCTAATCACATTCACATACATCGACGCGCCTATTTGACTTACTTGACTTAGGGCCTTCCGCGTCTCAGTCGTCCGACGGGGGCGCTTCGGCAGCTTTTCGGATTCTCGTCGACAGTTCTCTCCATTGCTGTCTGTTCTGGGCGATGCATCTTAGGTGTTCGAGGTCTTCCCTAGTTGTGAGTTGTAGTGTGTTTTCTTGTAGTCTTGATAGGTCTTTGTTGAGGACGACTGGTAGTGTTGTTAAAGGGCGGCCCCGAAACTTTTTCCGTGTGTGGCGAAATAGCTGTTCATTGATTTATTAGCAGGTATTTCAATATTTCTTCTAAGTATGTGCCCGAAAAGGCGCCACCTGTTCTCAAGTATATAAATAGAAAGGGGGTGTTCCTCGCACTTGTTGTAAAGAGATGAATTTGTGATTTTAACGTGGTATTTGATGTTGAGAACTTTCCTTAGCTGTTTACGATGAAATGCATTTAATTTTTCTTCTTCAGATTTTGTCAGTGCCCAGGTGCCGCAGTTGTAGACAAGTATTGATTTTACGAGCGACCTGTATAATTTCAGCTTGGTCTTTCTTTTAATCTTATCTCCTTTGATCCAGACATATAGAAGCTTTGACAGTGCTGCATTGGATAGTCGTTTCCTCCTCTCAACGTCTTCTTCGTCGCCTATGAGAGTTCCAACTTTTTTTGTATTTTTATACTCTGTTCCAGCTCTTGACAACGTTGTAAACTCTGTCTTATCTATATTGACCAGTAGATTGTATTTATGTAAGGTGTTTTGTACTTCTTCCTTATCGACGAAATTCAGACCAACAAAATCTACGTCGTCAGCGTATGCAATCTCTGTAGGTAGAGTCTTTTCCAGTTCATTGGTCGGTCGTGGCAAGATGGTTCTTACTTCTTTCAGGGCATTCTCTAAATATACTGAAAACAATACGGGGCTAAGACTGTCTCCTTGCGGGGTGCCTATGTTGCTCACAAAGGGTCTTTCCTTTGTTGCACCATTGATCCTAGTGTTAATGACTGTATCGCTTAAGAGAAAACGTATTATTCTCAGCTCATCTTCTTCAACTATGCGTTCTATTATGTCAAGCAAAATTTGTCTATCTATTGTGTCGAAGGCTGCTGACATGTCAATCCCTGTGATTTTGATCTCGACATCCTCTTTCTTAGCCTTGGCTGCCAGCCATTTATGCGTCCATGCGACGTCGGACGTGC
>JAWDGP010003385.1:227500-232500 GCA_033675545.1 Elysia crispata | reverse complement strand
GTCGGCATGTTGATGGAAACGGTGTCCTGTTTTATGTGGAGGTCGGCTCCTATTTTTTCTGTTGTTGTTGTTGATCACGTTGCGATGGAAGTTTTTGTTGTACTCTATGCTGTTGTTGATGATATTGCTGTTGTTTTCAGTGTTGCTGTTGTTTTCAGTGTTGTTGTTGTTATTGTTGTTGTTGATTTTGTTGCTGTTGTTTTTAGTGTTGTTGTTGTTGTTGATTTTGTTGCTGTTGTTGACGTTTTCGTTCGCTCATTCAGGTAGCCTGAGCTAGGAAAGTAAGCTTATGCTTCTGTATGCTCCTTTACCAGAGGAAGAGAAAAAGTCATGAAATCGAAAACGTGCGATGACTAGAATGGATGTTAGTTGGCACTGAAGTTTTCTCTCTCTCTCTCTCTCTCTCTCTCTCTCTCTCTCTCTCTCTCTCTCTCTCTCTCTCTCTCTCTCTCTCTCTCTCTCTCTCTCTCTCTCTCTCTCTCTTTATATCTACGTTTGTCTGTCTGTCTGTCTGTCTGTCTCTCTCTCTCTCTCTCTCTCTCTCTCTCTCTCTCTCTCTCTCTCTCTCTCTCTCTCTCTCTGCCTGCCTGTCTGTCTCTGTCTCTATCTATCTAACTTCTTCACTCGAACGTTAGATCTCGTGTTTTGTCATTACCAGCATAAATCATAACCTTGAGATGATGTAAGTTTCTCAGATATAGCAATGTTTTTTTAAACCTTTGGCTAAATAATAATGTAAACTATTGAAACATACGAGTTGTTGAAATGATAAGTAGACACCATATGCTCCCATCTTGCAACAAGATGAATAATATCAATATTATCTTAATCCTAACATACAGAACTTAAACTAAGCTGTGAGTGTCGAGTGTGTGTATGTGTGTGTGTCTGCGCAAGCGTACTTGGCTGGTGTAAATTGGACATGTGGGCTGCTTTTCTCCTTTTTTCTTAAATAAACTTTGCTTCTTCTCTTTTGACCTTTCAATCTTTTCTCTCTCTCTCTCTTTTTTTTTTTTAAGAACATCGCAATGAAGCGTTTTAGTTGTGTCATTTTGTCACTGCTGACTTTTCGTTTTATCGCTGTTGTTATCTTTGTTGTTTTTTCTGCTGCTGCTAAGCGTTGCTACCGTAGCTCGCGTTCTAGTATTTCTAATTACTTGCTTTTCCTTCTGCTGCTACTAAGCCTTGCTACCGTAGCTCACGTTCTAGTATTTCTAATTACTTGCTTTTCCTTCTGCTGCTGCTAAGCGTTGCTACCGTAGCTCACGTTCTAGTATTTCTAATTACTTGCTTTTCCTTCTGCTGCTGCTAAAGACTGCTAGCGTAGCTCACGTTCTAGTATTTCTACTTACTTGCTTTTCCTTCTGCTGCTGCTGCTGCTGCTAAGCGTTGCTACCGTAGCTCGCGTTCTAGTATTTCTAATTACTTGCTTTTCCTTCTGCTGCTACTAAGCCTTGCTACCGTAGCTCACGTTCTAGTATTTCTAATTACTTGCTTTTCCTTCTGCTGCTGCTAAGCGTTGCTACCGTAGCTCACGTTCTAGTATTTCTAATTACTTGCTTTTCCTTCTGCTGCTGCTAAAGACTGCTAGCGTAGCTCACGTTCTAGTATTTCTACTTACTTGCTTTTCCTTCTGCTGCTGCTGCTGCTGCTAAGCGTTGCTACCGTAGCTCACGTTCTAGTATTTCTACTTACTTGCTTTTCCTTCTGCTGCTGCTAAGCGTTGCTACCGTAGCTCACGTTCTAGTATTTCTACTTACTTTTTTGCTTTTCCTTCTGCTGCTGCTAAAGACTGCTACCGTAGCTCACGTTCTAGTAGTTCTACTTACTTGCTTTTCCTTCTGCTGCTGCTAAAGACTGCTACCGTAGCTCACGTTCTAGTAGTTCTACTTACTTGCTTTTCCTTCTGCTGCTGCTAATCGCTTTTCTTTGACTGAAAACGATTCATTCTTTGAATATCTGTAAAAACATGCAATTACAGAAGGATACTTTATTTCCTGCAATAGTGTAGTTACAAATGCAGAAAAAATAACCATAGAAAAAAAACAACATTGTTTGCTCTGTATTAATGTCCGTCCCCAGATCAAACATACGTCTTCACGGCATGTGTCAGCGTGCTCTTTCAGCATCTTTTCTTTTCCCCTGGGTAGCTTTCTGACAATTTGCAATCCACTGAAAACTGTCTGCATGCATAAAAATAATGATGAGAGCCCCATTTTGCTTCGGGTTTGGTCTTTTATGAGCACAAGTCTTTCTTTTGAAAATTGATTCTTATTATTTTTTAATAAGTTACAGTTATTATTATAAAAGCTTATGCATTTCTCCTTAAAGCTTATTTCTGTAATTTTTCAGCCTAACTCATTTCCTCTCAAGGCTGAAATCTGTCAATTTTCACAAGCTGAATTATTTCCTTTTAATAGCCCAGGTAAACTTTTCTAAAAGCTAACGACTGTCGTTAATACAATTTTAATTTATTTCCTTTGCAGGCTAACTAATAACACACACACACACACACACACAAAATGTATTATGAACTGAAATCTTTTCTGTCTGCTATCATTTTCGTGAGCTTGATTTTATTTTCTCCTAAACGCTGCGTACTGTTATATATTTAAAAGCTTACGTCAGCTCATGAGAAAGTGAGCTTATGTCATCTCATAAGCTTAAGCCACATCTTCTGTAGGCTGATAAATATCATTTTTTACTATGCTTTAGTCCTTTCTATTTAAGACTGACTTATGCCACTTTTTCCTACTTTAATTCATTCGCTCTAAAGCTAAGTTAAATCATGTTTGTAACCAGCTGTCTTGTCCTCTGAAGACACCCTAGTATTACTTTTTATTTGACAAAAACTACGGTTTATGGACGAAAAAAAAAAAGATCCGTTTAATAAAATGACTCATTTTTAGCTCGCTGAAGAAAGAGGGTAAATTGCCGGCCAAAAAGTTGGGCGAAAGTCAAATTCTCGCTGTTTACAGAAAAGAAAAGATAAAAAGTGATGTGAACGCTCTAACTTTAGCGAAAACATCTGATCTTTCTCTCGTCCAGGAGCACTTGATACGGATATTAAACAAAATTTTAATAGCATGCTTTTACATAAGATGGACACTAAATAAATAAATAAACAATGCAAAAAAAATGGAATGAAAGAAAAAATATTTTTTACTCTCTTTTTATGCTCTTTTTTGTATTAATGATATATATACAAAGGCAGGGTGTTTACATAAATTATACGTACAAGATATTCATGGGGAGATTTTCATTGGCTGTCTTTGTTTCTGATGATGTAACAGCATCTTCACATAAAGTTTCCCTTATGCAACAAGTCGACCAGTACTTGTGAAACAGACATTAAATATGCGCGAAATCCAAGCTTCAGGGAATAAATTGAAATTGTGCACCTGTAATGAAATTATCCCTTATGTCATTTAAAACCTTGTTTCATCAGGATGGAGGTCATTCCTCCTTAAATTTTGTGGGATATGAATCAGATTTCAAATCATTCTCACGATATAGACTTTGGTTGACCTCGAGTCAAAATTAAATTTGAAAGAAAAAAATTAAAATTGTGTAACGCAAATATAAACATCATTTTACACCGTATTCCGCTTTCATAAGATTTTATCTAATCCCCATTGATATTATAGGAAAAGGGGGAAAAATGTCTACGTTTAGTTGTAAGTTCGCCGTCACTAATACCAATGATCATCAGTAGCTAGTATAAATCTGGGTTTTTTTGTTTGTTTGTTGTTGTTTATTTTTCGAAGCTTCTGTCCGTTCTATATCAACTCATATCTCAATATTAACCAGCTTTCCTGCGCTTGCCGAGTTCTGCTTTAGTCAGTCTGTTACATAGACTTTTCTTTTTTGTTTCCTTCTAGCTTCCAACCCAATATTATTATCATCTTCATTAATTTTAACGAGACCAATGCATAATTATATACGCCATTTTCTGCGCAATCACTTCTTTCCATAAAAGCTTTGATGCTTTATGATTACATTTTTTTACCGACTTCTTCATTTACAAACTCTTGCAGTTCGTGAATTTCCGTAAAAATCCCCAACCCCTCTTTTAGCCCCCTCTTTTATTTTCATTTTTCACTTGCTATAGGCATACATTCCTAAATGTTATGAACACTAAGTTGAGGGTAAAGGCAATGTGCCACTGCCCGCAAATACTTGATACATTGCATTTTAGCTTGAAGGTTTTTGTGTTGCAATAGTCGCCTTTTTCATAAATTTTTGGAGCTAAAAAAAAAACAAAAAAAAAAAAACTCAAAGCTCCCGGGACCTGTATCATTTCTCTCTGCTCTCATAGATAATTGACCGCCAGTTCAATAATGTAGCGTTAAATCATTTCTTCAAATTAATAATTATTTTTAAATCAAATGTCGATATAAAAAAGTTCTAGGATATTTAGTTTTTGTGCGAGATAATTTAGTAATAGCATCAATGTTTTCCTTTTCTCAAATAATTATAAGTTTGTTGTTTTTTTTTGTTTTTTTTTTTTTTGTTGTTTTTTATTATTTACAGTTATGCTGCTATTTTGATTTAGACCTTTAGCGGATACATGGAATAGTTGCACTCTTAAAAGGATTGATTAGTTGGTAAGTTAATTGGTTGGTTGGTAGAATGGTCGATTGACAGTGGATCGATAACTTGAGCCGGTCACTTCAAAATTTCCTAGAATTTAGAAATAATTAATCAATTTTGTAATCTATTACAGATCCTTCTAAACGCCCGTTCTCATACTGGGCTGCTATGAATTCTTTCTTTGAAGAGAACTTTTATGCGGTTTTTTTTTTGTCTTGTTTTTGTTTGAGTCTCTATAGCTTTATAATCAGCTTTTTCGAGGATCTTTTAAAAGACTTGAGAGATGCAGAACTTCCAGTGTTCTTTTGACACACGGAACTAGAGATTCTGCCATTATGTGGACAAACTCCTGATCGTGCCTTTCCAATAGTCTAAAATTCAGGCAGGCCCTATCATGAAAAAAAATA
>JAWDGP010003385.1:220000-225000 GCA_033675545.1 Elysia crispata | reverse complement strand
CCCTCTCTCAATATTGATCTAGATCTATTTATCGCTCTGGCTTTCCATCGCTGTAATTATTCAGACAGTAGCGCGCGGGATGCCAAGATAGCTCAGTCGATAGATTTCTTGTCTGACAGAATGGAGGCCCACTGGCTCGGGTTACCAGTCCTGGTATGGAGGCCCAGTGGCTCGTGCTACCAGTCCTGGTATGGAGGTCCACTGGCTCGGGCTACCAGTCCTGGTATGGAGGCCCAGTGGCTCGGGCTACCAGTCCTGGTATGGAGGCCCAGTGGCTCGGGCTACCAGTCCTGGTATGGAGGCCCAGTGGCTCGGGCTACCAGTCCTGGTATGGAGGCCCAGTGGCTCGGGCTACCAGTCCTGGTATGGAGGCCCAGTGGCTCGGGCTACCAGTCCTGGTATGGAGGCCCAGTGGCTCGGGCTACCAGTCCTGGTATGGAGGCCCAGTGGCTCGGGCTACCAGTCCTGGTATGGAGGCCCAGTGGCTCGGGCTACCAGTCCTGGTATGGAGGCCCAGTGGCTCGGGCTACCAGTCCTGGTTGCAGGGTTGGATCTCAACCAAGAAACTCTCAAGGAAGCCTAATAGTCTTTTTGACTGTAGAGGTTGTATTGAAACTCTCAAGGAAGCCTAATAGTCTTTTTGACTGTAGAGGTTGTAGTGAAACTCTCAAGGAAGCCTAATAGTCATTTTAACTGTAGAGGTTGTATTGAAACTCTCAAGGAAGCCTAATAGTCTTTTTGACTGTAGAGGTTGTAGTGAAACTCTCAAGGAAGCCTAATAGTCTTTTTTGACTGTAGAGGTTGTAATGAAACTCTCAAGGAAGCCTAATAGTCTTTTTGACTGTAGAGGTTGTAATGAAACTCTCAAGGAAGCCTAATAGTCTTTTTGACTGTAGAGGTTGTTGTGAAACTTTCAAGGAAGCCTAATAGTCTTTTTGACTGTAGAGGTTGTAGTGAAACTCTCAAGGAAGCCTAACATTCTTTTTGACTGTAGAGGTTGTAATGAAACTCTCAAGGAAGCCTAACATTCTTTTTGACTGTAGAGGTTGTAGTGAAATTGAGTCTTTGCTTCTAGGGCTTGAAATAAGCAGTTTCATTCCCATGCTTTACGCAAAAGTTGCAGCCCTCAAAGGGTTGAGAAACCAACCAACCAATCAACCAATCAATCATACATGTTTTAAAATAGGATCGAGGAAAACACGCGCTGCTATCAATAAGGATTTCTCTTAACGTACCGACAACATCACACCCTCTGCAGATGACATTGGTTTCATGCGTTTCATCGGCTGACATGCTCTGCCAAAGCTTGTTTGATATTCTCAGTAAATGCTCATGATTACCTCATAGAGGAAAAAACTATTCTAAATCATAACCATTACTTTCTATACATTGAACTTTCTGCATAAAGGCTACAAAATGTCAAAGGGAGCTGCAAGAGACAGCTTGGTCCGCGGAATAAAATACTACATGTATACAGAGCTGTGGCTCGCGTTGATCTTTTGGGGTCTTCACAACCTAGGTGTTGTGTTTCAGAGCACTCTTCACAATGATGAGCTCTGCTTGAAGCTCTTTTTCTGTAGAAGTCGGTTCAGAAATCTATATAGATCTAAGCGGCCGGCCAGAAGCTTTGAGAATTAATTTTATGGCGAGGGCGGAAGTGATCTTCATTTAAGGATTCTTCACAAGCGAACATGCCTTAGGAATTGGGTTATCTGTTAACCAGGAGTTTTACAATGTACATGTGCCAGGATATCTCAAGCCTGTCCCGTGGAGCTGTGGCCCACAAGGAGGAAATCTCAAGAGGGGAACAGGAATACGGAATTTAATAGGCATCGGTGAAGGCGTGTTTCGCACGTGAGGTGAACAAGCAAAGGTGCTGGTGATGGGAGTAGTGGTGGAGGTAAGATTGTAAAGATGTTGATATGAGGGCAGCGGTTAAGCGCTGCTGGTGGATGATAATACTGAGCGATTTTGATAGTGGTATTGATAAGGAAGTAGATGATTATGGTCGTTGATTTTTCTTTTGAAAACCCTTGTAGATATCTGGGCAAACGCTCTAAAGTCACAACCACCTACGCTCTAAAGCAGTGTTTTATAGATTTTCTAATCAAATCGCCTTTTTTTTTCCTAACCCACACCGCCCTCCTCTGTCCAATGCATCCTGCATTTCCTTCTCAGACATTCTACACAAAAACAACGCATATCGGGACATGTATTTTTTACCTCTAGGCCTAGTCTGTAAACGTCACCTGATATAGCTTGCACTCACCGAAAGGTATGAGGAAAAAAAAAGAAGGGGGGGGGGGAGGGGGAATAGTTTACCAAACCTAACCTTGATCCTCGGCGAACTGTGCGGCTTGCGGCTATGTGGTTTGCTGGCTCAGTTTTTATTAGAAGATTTTTTTTTTTTCCACTATAGAATGAAAGAAGTGCTTATTAGACATTTATTCAAGGCTTCTATTATGGGCTAAACGCAAAAATAAAAAAAAAGGTGAAAAAGAGAAAAAAAAAAAAAAGGATGAAGGGAAAATCGATAAAACCGCGCATTCAGCGAGAATTCCAAGAAAGCTAAGAAACAAAAATGAACTCAGGAATCATTGATCAGAGCAGACGATGCCGGCCCATGCCTGGGGTCTTGTGTTTCGCTCCTGTTGATGAGCGAATGGGGAGGGAGAGATGCGGACGTGTCATTTTCATGAAATCTTCAGACCTAAGTTAACCATTTTTGTTTATTTTTTTTTTTAGGATTTTCACTTTACTTTAGTCCCTCTTTTTTACTTTTGCATCTCCTGCTTTCTGTTTCTCTGTCTCTCTGTCCCCTTCGCTCTCTTTCTCACACATACACTCTTTCTATATTCTATTCGACTCCTCTATCATTTCATAAGCTTTTTTAGACTTATGGCTTGTGTTATCTTTTTTTATCTTTTTTTGTTGTTGTTGTTGCTGTTGTTTATATATATATATATATGTATAAGGTGTCGCTTGTTGTCCGCTCTCTTCGGGTATGACCGAGGTGTGTACGGTTGCCGTTCCGACCTTGTACTGTTGTTTTTCGTTTCCGAGCCATTGAAAGTTTTGTAGCAAATGCTTCTGTCTCCCACAGTTGAGCACTCTTATCAATTTTTTCCAACTTATCTTCAATATATATATATATATATATATATTTCATATATATATGAAAGGATTTTATAAATCAATAGAAGCAACAAGTGTTAGCTGACTTCCAAATTAAATACTTGAAGTATGTCTTACAATAATAACAGTTTACTAATATTGTAGGACCAAAATCTATTCAGATTTTTTTTTTGCACATTCCTTGTCATGTAGATTTCAATAACTGCACGGCTAAGAATTCCCGCAAGGCAGTGCACTTGTTGCACTAAATTTACAAATACACAGCTTTCTAACAAATATTTAAAAGGATCTAAAACAGATTGGGATAGAATAGAATAAGCCAATTTCCTTTATTAAGAAACTTCAAGAATACTTTTTTTATTTTAGAATATTTTTTTCCTATTTACGCGTTTTATATAATACAAGCAGACGAGCAGGTGCAAAAGATATACGTTGAGGAAAAGCAAATTTCAAAAAATGTATCCTCCCGGACCATATAATAAACACCTTTAAAAATTTTAGAACAGTGAGACATTTAAATTATTCTCATATGTATCGCCAACGAGATATTCTTCTTGTTGTAAATGCAATAAAATTCTCAAGCAAAAAAAGTTTTAAAAATCTTGGCGCTTTTCTACCCTCATTTGGTTTCTCTCTTCACCGAGACCAGATTTATGCAGTGCTGATGTGATCCATTGCAGATACAATGTAGAGCGCAAACTGTAGTAATGGGAAAATGGTGACCATTGAAAAAAGAAAAATAAAAGTAGGGTTTTTTTTTTGTTTTTTGTTTTTTTTGGTGTTTTTTTTTTTTTTTGTTTTTTTTTTTTTGTGCTATGTAGCACCGGAATATACAGTAAGCACTAGAAACATTGACCGGGAATCTTCTGTGGAGGGCGGTTCAGTCTTAGCCAAGGGGAGGTCTCCTGTGCTACCGGCCACAATGATTGAAACACGCTTGGTGGTAACCCTCTCTCGTGCTATGTTATGTGCATTCTAATTAACGGCCACCATGATTGACAACCGTTTGGTGGTAGCCCTGTTTGGTGCCATGGTATGTTAATCCCGGCTACCGGCTACCATGATTGACACACGCTTGGTGGTAGCCCTGTCTGGTGCCATGTTATGTCCATTTGAACTACCGGCCACCATGATTGACACACGATAGATGCTAGCTCTGACTGGCGCCATGTTATGTTCATCCTGGCTACCGGCCACCATGATTGACACACGCTTGGTGGTAGCCCTGTCTGGTGGCATGTTATGTCCATTTGAACTACCGGCCACCATGATTGACACACGATAGATGCTAGCTCTGACTGGCGCCATATTATGTTCATCCCGGCTACAGGTACCTCAGACCGAGGGTTTTGTGGCTTGTTTAGATATGTTTTTTTTTTAGTTATTGTTGCCCTCCTGCCACCCAAAAAAAAAAGAAAAAAAATAGGTGTGTGTATGATTGCAATTCATCCTCGTACAAGGTGCTTTTTGAAACACAGGTGACACAAAACAAATAATTTGTTGGTATAAAGAAAAAATATCGTCAAACAACTTCTAAGGCTTGAAAAATTGCGTTTATTGTTTTCTTACTCTTGCCTGAAACCTGAAAAAAATTGACCTCCACTAAAAAGATAAAGAGTGATCATTGAAAAAAAAATAAGAGAAAAACCCACAGTCTAGTTAGACTGTGTTCAGTCTAGTGTTCTATCATACCTGGTATATTTAACCTGCTGAGCATATCTTGGTCACGTTACAATCATCATGAAGAGAGGCCTCAGTCACGGTTCTATCATCACGGAGAGAGGCCTGAGTCATGGTACGATCATCACGAAGAGAGGCCTCAGTCACGGTTCTATCATCACGGAGAGAGGCCTCAGTCATGGTAC
>JAWDGP010003385.1:202500-215000 GCA_033675545.1 Elysia crispata | reverse complement strand
GAAAAACAGATAATCAAAACATGCCAAGAACGAAATTGTAATGATGTGTATAAGGGCTGGGCTGTGGCCAATGGGAGCTAATTTTTGTCAAATTCCAATCTATATTTTATACATTCATTTATGCGCTCCTTGTCTTATCGGTTAAAAAACGGGTAGCTGTTTAAAGAAAAGAATCTTAAAATTATCTATAGAAACCTGTTCGTTAAAAACGTTTGATACTTTTTCATGTTACGCCTTTTTTTAGTGTGCAAAAATTTTTTGTTTTTATATGTGTATGTGCGTGTATTTTTTCGTGACATTCCATATAAATAAATATATATATATATATATATATATATATATATATATATATATATATATATATATATATATATATATATATATATATATAGAGAGAGAGAGAGAGAGAGAGAGAGAGAGACAGAGACAGAGAGAGACAGAGACAGAGAGACACAGAGACACAGAGAGAGGGAGAGAGAGAGAGACACATAGAGAGAGACAGAGACAGAGAGACAGAGAGACAGACAGAGAGAGAGACATTTTAGTATAACCTGTATTTAATTCTTTTCTTGTCAATATCATTATCATATTATTTGAATAGCTTATTATAGCTCGTATTTAAAAAAAAAAAAACTTTCCTGTCTTCCTAAAAGTGCAACAAACCACCACCACCTCCACTTCACCCATTCATTTTCTGGCCGCTCTCCCTGTCCCTTGTTTTCAATAACTCTGAGAAGAAGCGATCTATTCCCGAACCTTAGAAGTTTTAGTCGAACCAAAAAAAAAAACAGCAACCTTGATGGGGCCTCTGAGCACCCGCCTCGATCAAATCGCATCTCTCCATCATCGTTCTTGTGTGCTATGGCAGGGTTTAGTCAAACCTAGATCGACTTTCATCAAATAGCTGCAGCTGGTACTACTAGGGTAACTGCAAGACTGTACAGGTACTAGAAGTCTTGCTGAACCCTGCTGTTATAATTAGCGCCTCTGCCTGGGCTTCCCAGGCGTGAGCACTACCAGATGGAGGCTTGTACTCACTGCAGGATGTGAAGCCGGGATTCAGAGGGAAACAGGGGGGCTACTTCCTCTTACCAATCTCTCACTCTCTGTTTGTGTATAATTCATGTTTACAATTATCTCTATCACTCCCATCTATTTTCCCCTCACACTCTCTCCTTTCTCTCTCGTCCTCCTTCTCTCTCTCTCTCTCTCTCTCTCTCTCTCTCTCTCTCTCTCTCTCTCTCTCTCTCTCTCTCTCTCTCTTTATTTCTCTGTTAATCTTTCATAATCTTTTTTACCTAATTCTCTTCTTTCCATCAGTCAGTTCTCCGTGCCACCATATGATATAGATAGTATTATCCTCTTCCTACTTATTCTTTTCTTCCTACCTTCACGTAAAACTAAATCCTTCCCCATCCAATCTTCCCCTCCAGGAGAACATCCTCAAGGCTAGAGCTTTAATCTACTTCAAGTCCAACGGAAGCGTAACTTAGAGAACTAGCTTCTTTCTGGAATCTCACCTCGTACAATCATTTTTCAAGGATAATTTATAAACAATCTAGAAGAGTTGCCGGATTTGTTATGGGTTTACGTTACCTTGACATCAGAACCAATGGGCCGAAGCTTTAAAATTCTCTCGTCTTTCGGTTGTCAAAAATGTAATCCCCACAGTTATTAACGCCCTTGCCATTATTTCTAGTCAGCTAGGCCATTATCTACACTCTCTGGTTAAACCGAATCCCCAAGCTTCTTACTAGTGTTTTGACCGGATTTTTCCAATATACAATATGGTTAATAATATCCCTTATGTTTTGAAGGGATATCATGATATTCTTTTGGGGTTTTTTTTGTTTATTACTATTCTTGCTTTCTTGTCTTATGTGTTTGTTTATTTGTTTTGATTTGTCCATAAAGTAATAAATCTAAACTTCTTAATGCTTTACAATGACGTTCAAACCGTTTTAGCAGTGATTAATATGATAATAGTTTACACATATTGTCTGTCTCTTTTATCCTCTTTCTCTCTATCTATCTAGCTAGCTAGCAAGCTATCTAACTAACAATCCATCTACTTCTCTATTCCACGCTTTCTAAGACTCCTCTATTCTCTCTCTCTCTCTCTCTCTCTCTCTCTCTCTCTCTCTCTCTCTCTCTCTCTCTCTCTCTCTCTCTCTTTGTCTATCTATCTATATATCTTGCTAGCTTAGTTGGCGATCTACCTCTCTATTCCACCTTTTGTAAGCCTCATCTATTCTTTCATTCTCTCTCTCTCTCTGTTTCTCTCTCTCTCTCTCTCTCTCTCTCTCTCTCTATTTCTCTCTCTCTCTCTGTTTCTCTCTCTTTCTCTCTCTCTCTCTCTGTTTCTCTCTCTCTCTCTCTCTCTCTCTCTCTCTCTCTCTCTCTCTCTCTCTCTCTCTCTCTTTCTCTATCTATCTATATATCTTGCTAGCTTAGTTGGCGATCTACCTCTCTATTCCACCTTTTGTAAGCCTCATCTATTCTTTCATTCTCTCTCTCTTCTCTGTTTCTCTCTCTCTCTCTCTCTCTCTCTCTGTTTCTCTCTCTCTCTCTCTGTTTCTCTCTCTCTCTCTGTTTTTCTCTCTCTCTCTCTCTCTCTCTTTCTCTATCTATCTATATATATTGCTAGCTTAGTTGGCGATCTACCTCTCTATTCCACCTTTTGTAAGCCTCATCTATTCTTTCATTCTCTCTCTCTCTCTGTTTCTCTCTCTCTCTCTGTTTCTCTCTCTCTCTCTCTCTCTCTCTCTCTCTCTCTCTCTCTGTCTCTCTCTGTCTCTCTGTCTCTCTGTCTCTCTCTGTCTCTCTCTGTCTCTCTCTCTCTCTCTCTCTCTCTCTCTCTCTCTCTCTCTCTCTTTCTCTATCTATCTATATATCTTGCTAGCTTAGCTAGTGATCTACCTCTCTATTCCACCTTTTGTAAGCCTCATCTATTCTTTCATTCTCTCTCTCTCTCTCTCTCTGTCTCTGTCTCTGTCTCTATCTCTCTCTCTCTCTGTCTCTGTCTCTATCTCTGTCTCTCTCTCTCTCTCTCTCTCTCTCTCTCTCTCTCTCTCTCTCTCTCTTTCTCTATCTATCTATATATCTTGCTAGCTTAGCTTGCGATCTACTTCTCTATTCCACCTTTTGTAAGCCTCATCTATTCTTTCATTCTCTCTCTCTGTCTCTCTCTCTGTCTCTCTCTCTCTCTCTCTGTCTGTCTCTCTTAATCTATCTGTCTATTATCTATCTATAAACTATCGTTCTATCTATTAGTTTATATATCTATCTATATACATCTATATATCTATTTATCTGTCTATCTATCTATTTATCTATTTATCTGTCAATCTATCAACTTTTCTTTCTCCTTGCAGCTCGAAATCTACTCGTACTTTATTCAAATGAATATTTTTCTAGAGGCTCCTCACCAAAATTACTTACTTGGTGTGTTTTGTCTTTTCAATTTCTCTCTTGTTCTCTGTAGAAATGTTTTACTCTTTCTACGCAAATTTTCTCGGAAAAAAAAAAAAAAAAATTTAAAATAGGTGACTTGCTTGAACTCTTTGGTTCGAATTTAATAGTTCGACACCTTTTTTTTTTTAATCAAAGGGATATAAATGAACTGTATATTTGAGAAGTCACACACCATTGTGATGCAATAGTGATGCTGACGTCAGTAATAATGGCGATGCTTGGGAGTGGTCGTGTCGTTGTATTTGTTGTTGTTGCACGTTGTTGTTGTTGTTGATGCTGTTCAAATGGTATGTGGGATGCTTTAGTTGTTGTTCCTGCTCTTCGTTGTGATTGTTTCTCTTTTTTTTTCTGTTTTGTTAGGTTTTGCAGTAGGTCCTTTAGTATTTCTCTCTCTCCCTTTGTTCTTTCTGTGGTTCTCTCTCTCTCTCTCTCTCTCTCTCTCTCTCTCTCTCTCTCTCTCTCTCTCTCTCTCTCTCTCTCTCACCTGTTTCACCTGACCGCATTCCAAAGCTGATCTGGATCAAAATATTTTCAGAACGTCAAGTCATACATACCTGGAAAGCTTACCTGCAAGTTGAAGCCTGTAATACTTGTATTCCTGTGGATCACGTCCAAATCTTCGGTCTTTGTTTTGAAAAACAAGCAAACAAACAAACAAATAAACCTTCATAAGTGACGCATTTCACCAAGGTTGGACTAAGATTGCTTGCTCATATTTAATGTGAAAGTGAAATCCACTCTTGCAAAAAAAAGTGCGTGGAAGTGGGGTAGAGTTCCTGAAAATGAGGGATAACAAGTCATGACAAAAACTTATCCAGACAACAGTTCTGGTGCTGAAACTGGTTCTTAACAATTTATCCCCCAAGGCATCTTCATTCAACAAAAAAATGTCTAAAATGTATTGGCGTAGGCCTACCTGGCTGTCACTGGTCGGCATTTGGTTGTGAATTAAGCTCGACAGCCGATACAAAGCTTAATCACCGCAGATGGGCTAACGGCTTTTATTAATCTGAGGTTGTTTAGAACCAGCACTGACATCACACTTTTTTCCCCTATTGCAGAGATTCCTTGTCATGATTTCGATATAACACTATACGTAGATGAGTTTAGAACAGAGATGTCCAAACTTTTTGCAAAGAGGCCCAGATTTAGTGACATGAAAATGTGCGGGGGCCGACAACCATTTAGCCTGACATTCTTTACACCATTTACGTTTGATTATTATTTTTTTTTTTTTAAACAAAGTCTGCGGGCCACAGTAAATTTGAACACGGGCCGCACTTGGCCAGGATTGGGCTTGGACATGCCTGGTTTAGAACCTTTCCTTGTTCAACTCTGTACTCCGTGAAGAAACCTGGTAGAAGTCAAATATCCTTGGTTCACACTTTAATAGGTAGGTGAAGTGGTTCTAAACACAAGGACCAGGCTTCACCGTCTCTGATCCTCCGTAAACTTTCTTTCAACAACAGAGTTTTACTGAGAACGCACCACACCCGACGGACAATATATATATATATATATAATTATATAGATAGATAGATAGATAGATAGATAGATAGATATAGATATATATAGATAGATATAGATATAGATATAGATATATAGAGATAGATAGATAGATAGATAGATAGATCTTACCTTAAATTCTCTTCATACGAGACTGGTGTTTCAAGGGAAGGAACATGCGAATTTCATTTAAGATCTTCTATATCTATGAAATGCTCCCACAGTTGAGCACTCTTATCAATTATTCCAATTTATCTTCAAACTATATATATATGTATATATATATATATATATATATATATATATATATATATATATATATATATATATATATATATATGTATATGTCCCGTTTGCTTGCTGTTGTTGCTGTTTATTTGTTTGCTCGTTTTATCGGCGGTAAAGGCATTACCTTTTTTAAACTTTTTTTCGTCGATATTTCGCATCATTTAAAAAATTATCACTTAAATAAATCACGTAATGTCGCTTTTTAAAACTGGGAAGTAAGATAAGGTTTCCGTATAAAGGTCAAGTATGTGTGCTAGCGTGCACCTGGGTAGTTTTTGCTGCTTGCCCGCTCTAATTTGGCGGTGTTTCAAAACATGTAGAACATAGGTTGTAGGTGGCAGCAGTTCTTGAGAGCGAAAGTTTGTCAAAATGCCAGAAATACAAGGTAGACTTGGGTATAATCATTAGAATACACCAGCTAAAGTTGTATTCTCTCTCTCTCTCTCTCTCTCTCTCTCTCTCTCTCTCTCTCTCTCTCTCTCTCTCTCTCTCTCTCTCTCTCTCTCTCTCTCTCTCTCTCTCTCTCTCTCTTTCTTTCTCGCTCTTTCTCTCACTCACTCACTCACTGTGTGTGTTAGTGTATTTCTCGCGCTCTCTGTCCATCCCTTCCTCTCTGTCTATCTCTGTTTCTCCTATCTCTACGTCGCTCTATGATTCTCTTTACCTCCCTCTATCTCTATCTCTATCTCTTTCTTATTCTTCCTCTCTATTAATCTATCCCAGTGTGCCTCTCGCTTCTCTTTCTTTGCTCATCTCTCTCTCTCTCTCTCTCTCTCTCTCTCTCTCTCTCTCTCTCTCTCTCTCTCTCTCTCTCTCTCTCTCTCTCTCTCTCTCTCAGGCCTATGATGAAACTTTTGCGCTAGTTCACGCGCACCCTTACCATTCTTATTCCTTTCTCTCTTTCTTTTTCTCTCTCAAGGCCTATCCTCACCTTGTTTACATTCCTGTAACTCTACTTTGTCTTCACCTCTTTCGCTATCTCTTGTTCCTCTATGGCAATCAGCATCAGATTTACATCTAGACAGGAAGACAATGTCGGTCTTTAAGATTATAAAAAGCAAATTCATTTCCACTCTTATAATTAACTTATTAATAAGTTCCTCAGGGTCTTTACCTATAAACTCTATTTATTTATAATATAAGTTTTGTTGATTGTCTTCTTTTATTCTTTACAAAACATATTTTGTTATCGGAAAATTTTTGGGTAAGGGGTCGATGTGTGACTTCTCGTTTTGAGATAATTATTAATTATTTTTTTTTTAAATCTTCCATCACGTAATTTTTATTCTTTACTTCCCGGTCCAATTATCTCTCTCGTTCTCTATGTTATCTTTGTCGCTCTTTCTTTCTCTGTTGCTCTCTATTTTTTTTTCTGTCTCTACTCTTCGCTCCGTTTCTTTTTAGTCAGTTTATTTTCTGTCAATCCTTTTTTAAAAAAAAGTGCTCAAAATACACAACATAAATGAAAAATTAACTTCAAATCCCAGTGGCAGACAAACGGTCCCCTCGAATACCTATTAGAAATGATGTGTGTAAACGATGTGTGTAAACGACGTGTGTAAACGATGTGTGTAAACGACGTGTGTAAACGACGTGTGTAAACGATGTGTGTAAACGATGTGTGTAAACGACGTGTGTAAACGACGTGTGTAAACGATGTGTGTAAACGACGTGTGTAAACGACGTGTGTAAACGATGTGTGTAAACGAGTGTGTAAACGACGTGTGTAAACGATGTAATCCAGCAGTAACTGTGTTTTACTGAACCATGCTGGAGAGCTCTGAGATCTACTAAGTTGCTGATCTCATGGTGTCCAGCAAGGTCCTCAAATCTGCATGATTTTTAATATCGGTTTCCAGCGGCGCTTTCTTTAGTCTCTGCAAGATGTATCTCAAATAAGTAATCATCAAGCAATTTTGCGTATTCTAGGACAACGGAAGATGTCATTACAAAATGTATCTCTATTGCGCGTTTTTATTTCATTTTAAGTAGCGGTAACAAAATGCCTCTGCCTCTTCATTTAGATTCTATCCCATCGGGCATGCCAAACTGTGTCTCTCAGATTGGCCCCCGTCAAAACCGGTGACCGACTCCTTTCATCTCTGCCATGCGTCATGGAGAATTTTGTGCCACAAGTATAGTTACTCACAATAGTATTCCAATCGTATACTATAGAATCAAAAGGTCATGTAGAAAAGGTACATTTCGTAGGTTAACAGTACGCAATGGAGCCCACTCAGTTTTCTGAAAAAGGCCAAATGAGAGATGGGTGGGGGTGGGGATGGGGAGGCAGGGATGCGGGAGACGTTCCTGATAGCAAAGCTTGCGGTTAACTATCATAGATACCTAAGGTTGATGTAAACTATCATAGATCCCTATAATTGATGTAAGCTATCATAGATACCTAAGGTTGATGTAAACGATCACAGATCCCTAAGGTTGATGTAAACTATCACAGATCCCTAAGGTTGATGTAAACTAACACAGATCCCTAATGTTGATGTAAACTAACACAGATCCCTAATGTTGATGTAAACTATCACAGATCCCTAAGGTTACGGTTAAGTGTCATGAACCCCTAAGGTTGATGTAAACTATCATAGATTCCTAAGGTTGCGGTAAACTATCACAGATCTCTGAGGTTGATGAAAACTAACATAGATCCCTAAGGTTGATGTAAACTATCACAGATCCCTAAGGTTGATGTAAACTAACACAGATCCCTAATGTTGATGTAAACTATCACAGATCCCTAAGGTTCATGTAAACTAACACAGATCCCTAAGGTTGATGTAAACTATCACAGATCCCTAAGGTTGCGGTAAAGAAACATAGATCCCTAAGGTTACGGTTAAGTGTCATAAATCCCTAAGGTTGCGGTAAAATATCATAGATTCCTGAGGTTGCGGTAAACTATCATAGATTCCTAAGGTTGCGGTAAACTATCACAGATCCCTAAGGTTGCGGTAAACTATCACAGATCCCTAAGGTTGCGGTAAAGAAACATAGATCCCTAAGGTTACGGTTAAGTGTCATAAATCCCTAAGGTTGCGGTAAACTATCACAGATCCCTAAGGTTGCGGTAAACTATCATAGATTCCTGAGGTTGCGGTAAAGAAACATAGATCCCTAAGGTTACGGTTAAGTGTCATGAATCCCTAAGGTTGCGGTAAACTATCATAGATTCCTGAGGTTGCGGTAAACTATCATAGATTCTTAAGGTTGCGGAAAACTATCATAGATTCCTAAGGTTGCGGTTAACTATCATAGATTCCTGAGGTTGCGGTAAACTATCATAGATTCCTAAGCTTGCGGTCAAGAAATATAGATCCCTAAGGCTGCGGTAAAGCATCATAGATTCCTATGCTTACGGTAAACTATCATAGATCCCTAAGGTTGCGGTAAACTATCATATATGCTTAAGGTTGTGGTTAACTATCATATATGCCTAAGGTTGCGGAAAAGTATCATGCATCCCTACTTTTGATTCCCTCGAGGCAGTTGTTTCCAAGATATTCTGAGAAAAAAATGGTACACAGCTTTTGGTGAAAGGTTGTAGAAATGGTCCTTCTAAGCCATATCTTGCCATTAAATGTCAGAAGTAGGGTTTGTCGTATGAATACTGTTAGAAACACCGACATCTAACACATCTCTTTTCATAGGTACTCCTCGAAATGTCATAAAATCTACCCAGTACAGTTTATGTATTATTAGCATACTCTTATGGATACTCCATTTTTTAACTCAATGTAACGTTTGCTTTCCTCTTATAGGAGTGGAGTGGAGTGGAGTGGAGTAAAGTGGAGATAGATTAGCCAAATTTTATCATACTTTCCATTCAGAATGTTAAGTTTTCTCACAAAAGATCAAAGAAATAATGAAGGTGACTCGAGAATCCATCTGTATTTTAAGATTCCACGTGTTTATTCTTTCTCCAACCAGATCGCGAGTGGTGGTTAAAATCCGGCGCCCAGAAACTCAGAGACGCCGTAAACCAACGTCCCAATGTGGGCGTGGCCAAAAATGTCATCTTGTTCGTCGGAGACGGAATGGGCGTGTCTACAGTAACGGCCATGCGCATTCTGAAAGGTCAGAAGGAAGGATATTCAGGAGAAGAGTACCAGCTCCACATGGAGAAGATGCCCTATACCGGCCTCGTGAAGGTAAAATACAAAATCATAATTTTCAGATTTTATGACTGTATAATAGATTTGATGGGGGTGATCTGTTAGGTTTGTTTGTCTAGGGGTATGAAATGATACACAGACAATCACACGACTCGTCCGTAGAAAATAAGCCTGAATTCCGCAAGTAAAAATTGCAAACTGTTTAATCCAACACAAGGGCTTGGCTCCATAATCACTGTGGGTTCATTATAGGTAGATTTAATAATCACTCACTGTAGATTTGATGGTGACTGACTAAACATAATTTCGACTCTAATTTATACAAAATCTCATCGAATCATCCAGATGAGGAATTGCATAAATTGTAAGAGAATATTCTTGGTACAGTCATAAGCAATGTGATCTAAAATAGCAATCAATCAAAACAAAGCTAAACAAGGAGTGACGAGATCATTACTATGCTAGTACTAAGTCGGAGATTCCAGAAGAATCTTGGCCATACAAGTGCGGGCTGTGTTCAATAAGCAAAACTAAGTTCTTAGGGTTAAAGTTCAAACATTATGCAACTAAATAAAACAATGTACATAGATCTAGTCTATCCGCTACCCAAAAGTTACGCACCAAAAAGGGTGAGGAAATGAATAGATCAACTTATAGAACAATGCGTTACAGACTGATTATGAGATTTCCATATAGTCACCAATTCATGAGGTCATAAGATGGGGTTAAGCCATCCGCTTGTGCTGTGACTGACAGAATTTTTTCACATAATTATTTGTATGAACGTCTTTTCAAGAATTCATTAGGTCAACAAATGAACCCAACGTACGGTCAATGAGCCATTAGGTCAAAGGACAATAAATTATGAGGTCTGAAATTCCTAATGTCATGAGATCATACGTTCATATTAGGAGAGGAACAACTTATCAGACCATAAGAGGATAATGATAATATTAAAGAATAACAATAGCAATAACACTAACAACAACAACAACAACAACAACAATAACAACAACAAAAATAGTAATTATAATAATAATAATAATAATAATAATAATAATAATAATAATAATAATAATAATAATAATAATAATAAAAACAGCAACAACAACAACAACAACAACAACAACAACAACAACAACAACAACAACAACACAACAAGAACATCAACAGCACTAACAATGATAACAACAACAATAGAACGATATAAGCTCATTTTGTAAAATCCTTCACTATTTCTATCCTTTGCCGCTGTCTATATCATGTTAGTGCAAATAACAAGAATTCCAGGAAGCTTTCAATTCTTAGTACAGGGGATTTATAGGTTTTTGAAACAGTGTTTAGAGGAATCTGTAAATATCTTGGGCAAGAGCAGAATAACCTGATTTCCCATTTTAACTTTCACCTCATAACATCAATAATGTCAGATAAGCATCTTGTCATCATTTTGGTGAGATCATTGTGTCGAATCATAAGTGATGAGATCATTCATGAGATCATCAAATCATCAAGTCCTAGGGTCATCAAGTTTTAGGTTCATTATATCATTAGGTCATGAGATCATCAAGTTATCAAGCCCAAAGGTCATCAAGTTTTAAGTTCATTATATCATTAAGCCATGAGGTGATGAAATCATCAAGCCCTAAGTTCATTATAACATTAGGTCATAAGATCATTAAGTCATTAAGCCATATGGTCATAATATCATCCAATCAAAAAATCATCAAGTTCTAAAGCCCAAAGTCTTAATACCATTTTATTATAAAACATTAAGCCATATGGTCATAATATCATCCAATCAAAAAATCATCAAGTTCTAAAGCCCAAAGTCTTAATACCATTTTATTATAAAACATTAAGCCATATGGTCATAATATCATCCAATCAAAAAATCATAAAGTTCTAAAGCCCAAAGTCTTAATACCATTTTATTATAAAACATTAAGCCATATTGTCATAATATCATCCAATCAAAAAATCATAAAGTTATGAAGCCCAAAGTCTTAATACCATTTTATTATAAAACATTAAGCCATATGGTCATAATATCATCCAATCAAAAAATCATAAAGTTCTAAAGCCCAAAGTCTTAATACCATCAAGCCGTAAGGTCAGTAAATCGTTTATTCGTGACATCATCTAGTCAGCATGTCATAAGTTCATTTATATCAAATATCAGTAAGCCTTGTAATCCTCCTGCTTGTTTGACTGTTTATTAAAAAATTTCGGCGTCTACAAGATCCAGCAAGAAAACATGTAATGCATTTTGATGAAAAAGCCGGAAGCACTGACTTAATGCAATGTCATGCATCAGTCATTGATACTAAAATAATGATGCCCATCAAGCCAAGGGTACACATGATTACATACAATCAGGTGTAACCAGAAGATAATCCGGCCCATTATCATGATGAAAGTATAAACCGCGAAGAAGAAGAAGAAGAAGAAGAAGAAGAAGAAGAAGAAGAAGAAGAAGAAGAAGAAGAAGAAGAAGAAGAAGAAGAAGAAGAAGAAGAAGAATGACGATGATGGTTATGATTATAACAATAACAACAGCATTACCAACAACAACAATAGTAGTAGTAGTAGTAGTAGTAGTAGTAGTAGTAGTAGTAGTAGTAGTAGTAGTAGTAGTAGTAGTAGTAGTAGTAGTAGTAGTAGTAGTAGTAGTAGTAGTAGTAGTAGAAGTAGTAGTAGTAATAATAATAATAATAATAATAATAATAATAATAAGAAGAAGAAGAAGAAGAAGAAGAAGAAGAAGAAGAAGAAGAAGAAGAAGAAGAAGAAGAAGAAGAAGAAGAAAAAGAAGAAGAAGAAGAAGAAGAAAGAGAACTGCAAATAGAAAAAGAAGAAGAAGAAGAAGAAGAAGAAGAAGAAGAAGAAGAAGAAGAAGAATAAGAATAGTAATTATAATAAAAATAATAATAATAATAATAATAATAATAATAATAATAATAATAATAATAATAATAATAATAATAATAATAATAATAATAATAATAATAATAGTAATAGTAATTGCAGCAGCAACAAATGAAAGTAACATAGGAATGATGTTGTCGAGGAGGAGAGGCAGCCGCCGCATTTTGAACTCGAATTTAA
>JAWDGP010003385.1:172500-200000 GCA_033675545.1 Elysia crispata | reverse complement strand
TTATCGGATGGGCATTGACATAAAGAGAGCTGGTAAAAAAAAAAAAAAACGCAAACAGTTTATTTTAAAAAGATAACTCCTCAATCCACTTATTTATCTAACTTTTTGACTTAGCACCTTTTAGGCTAAACCTAAGCTTAACGACACCTCTCTCCTCCAAGACTGGTTTAGATTTTTAAACAGCTTATATAAACTAGACTATAGAACAGACAATAGAACAGACAACAGAACAGACAATAGAACAGACAATAGAACAGACAATAGAACAACCAATAGAACAGACAACAGAACAGACAATAGAACAACCAATTAAGGCAGCGGTTTCAGCTTTTGGCTCTTTATGTTACCTCAGCGGGGAGATGCTTGTTACGTCAGACTGAGGTTTTCACAAGCAATGGCCATGACATAATGTAAATGAAGAAAAACTGCAAGATCTCTCTATTGTCCTCAATGCCGAAATTAATATCAATTTTAGTAGTATTAATCAGAGACAGGACAAGAGAAGAATGCTTTGAAGGGAAGTTGGTTTGTCGCCGGATTTTTACCATCTTTTAAAGCTGGTAGCTTTTCACACATGGGCAGAAGAAAATAGAAAGAGCGTCTCGTGATTGTTTTTTGTTTGTTTTGTTGTTGTTGTTGTTGTTGTTGTTGTTTTGGGGGTTTTTTTGCGAGGACTGTGTGCCGCGACTAGCCTCGTGCGAGATTGGCATACTTCTCAAACCCAGGTTCCAAGCCTTGGCGCTAACCTATCAACACTATCGACTTAATCAGAGTGGAAGAAGGTGGAAAAAAGAGGGGGGGGAACGAGGGAGAACGAGAAAAGAGAAAATGAATGTTGGAAAACAAGAAGAAGACAATATTAGTGAGAAATATATACAATAAGCTGGAGATTTGTTCATTTTTCTCCTTCTTCTTCTTTGTTCATGTATTGTAGTGTTAAACTCGATTTTTGCCTCAGGGCTTCTTCCTCAATCTTTAACTAATTTTACCTGTTTTGCCTCCCCTTCTCGCTGCAGACGTACAACACGAACCAGCAGACGCCTGACTCTGCCGGCACCGCCACTGCCTTCCTGTCAGGCGTGAAGACCAGAGCAGGAGTCCTGGGGGTGGACGACAGGGTGGAGAAGGGAGACTGTACCTACCTAGAGGAGGGATCTCTTGAAACCATGGTGGACTGGGCTTTAGCCGAAGGTAGGACACCAAAAAGATCGAGAGAGAGGGAGGGAGAGAGAGAGAGAGAGAGAGAGAGAGAGAGAGAGAGAGAGAGAGAGAGAGGTTGGAGAAGGGAGATTGTACCGACCTAGAGGGAGGATCTCTTGAAACCATGGTGGACTGGGCTTTAGCCGAAGGTAGTACACCAAAGACATCGAGAGAGAGGGAGGGAGAGAGACAGAGAGAGAGAGAGAGAGAGAGAGGGGTTGGAGAAGGGAGGCTGTACCTACCTAGAGGAGGGATCTCTTGAAACCATGGTGGACTGGGCTTTAGCCGAAGGTAGTACACCAAAGACATCGAGAGAGAGGGAGATAGATAGATAGATAGATAGATAGATAGATAGATAGATAGATAGATAGATAGAGAAAGAGAGAGAGAGAGAGAGAGAGAGAGAGAGAGGTTGGAGAAGGGAGACTGTACCTACCTAGAGGAAGGGTCTCTCAAAACGATGGTGGACTGGGCTTTAGCCGAAGGTATGACACCAAAGAGATCGGAAGAGAGGGGAAGGAGAGAGAGAGAGAGAGAGTGAGGTTGGAGAAGGGAGGTTGTACCTACCTAGAGGAAGGATCTCTGAAAACCATGGTGGACTGGGCTTTAGCCGAAGATAGGCCACCAAAAGAGAGAGAAAGAGAGAGAGAGAGAGAGAGAGAGAGAGAGAGAGAGAGAGAGGGGGGGTGGATAAGGGAGATTGTACCTACCTAGAGGAAGGGTCTCTCAAAACGATGATGGACTGGGCTTTAGCCGAAGGTAGGACACCAAAGAGATCGAGAGAGAGAGAGAGAGAGAGAGAGGGAGGGAGAGAGATAGAGAGAGAGAGAGAGAAAGAGAGAGAGAAAGAGAGAGAGAGAGATAGGTTGGAGAAGAGATATTGTACCTACGTAGAGGAAGGGTCTCTCAAAACGATGATGGACTGGGCTTTAGCCGAAGGTAGGACACCAAAGAGATCGAGAGAGAGAGGGAGGGAGGGAGAGGGGGGGGGGAGGAGAAGAGATATTGTACCTACTTAGAGGAAGGATCTCTTGAAACGATGGTGGATTGGGCTTTAGCCGAAGGTAAGACACCAAAGAGATCGAGAGAGAGGGAGGGAGGGAGATATATATATATAGAGAGAGAAAGGTTGGAGAAGGGAGATTGTACCTACCTAGAGGAAGGGTCTGTCGAAATAATGGCGGACTGACCTTTAGCCGAAGATAGGACACCGAACCAAAGAGAGACAGAGAGAGGGAGGGAGAGAGAGAGAGAGAGAGAGAGAGAGAGAGAGAGAGAGAGAGAGAGAGAGAGAGACACACACACACACAGACACACAAACACACACAGAGAAAGGGAGAGATGGAAGGGAGAGAATGAGAGACGGACAGAAAAAATTAAGGCTTTGCCTACTTAGAGTGGGGATTTCTCGAAGTTGATTATATGTGTTAGAGAGAGAGAGAGACAGACAGACAGACAGACAGACAGACAGACAGACAGACAGACAGACAGACAGAGACAGAGACAGAGACAGAGAGATAGAGAAGCAGACAGAAAGAGATAAACCCCTCCCAGACAGAGCTGCTGGTGAGAATACTTTCCATTTTGTACGGTAACAAACAGTGATCTTGCTTCTCATCTGGTATTGCTGTTAATATTAATAATGTCCAGGCCTTGGCATCTATTGTTGTTGTTTTTAATTACTTTAGCGCAGTCATTCATTAAGTGGTCTATACCTTTGACCCTTTTGATCCAAAGAAGCAAGACGGGGGTTGGAGAAAGGTGCTCTTGCATGTGTCCTAAGGGTATAGAATTGTAAGAATACTAGAAGTCATTCATATTGATGCTTAGTCTTATTTCATGGAGTTTGTTTTTGTCTTTGTTTTTTGTTACGTTTTGTTTTTCCTCCAAAATTCATATTTCATGGATGAACCTTTGTTGCTCAGAGAAATAATAGTTGTGTCTTCTTCCACACATGATCTTTTTATGTCCTCAATACTGAGCTTGACCTAGATTGGAAGGAGGGAGTTCAGGATAGTGTTATTGGTAAAACTGTTCCATTCCTACAGTACAAAAGAGAAGTGCTGCAAACTTCTCGTGAAATATACTTTCATTTAGGTCCACACTATTTTTTATGTTCCCCTTCATCAACTTAATAGTATAATTTTTGTGCTGTTTTAGCGCTGATAAATTTCGAATATATTGACTTGTTTACTCCTGAAGGGTCAAAAATCTCTCCAACTCAAGAGAAACCTAGGGGGTGTTAAAACAAGATTAGTTATACCTGCCGGGTAAGGGAAACTACTATGGCTGTACTGACTGAAGTTGAGGTTAGAATTGAAAGTAACCTCCCGTTGAATAGAATTTTCGGTGGACTGTATACTACATTTTCTCAAATCCATTGAGGTATACACGCAGACGAAGATCGTGTCATGAACTCTATCAACATCAGTTCTGTGGCAGGGTATTCCTGAAATCTCAAGGTTTGTGATTTATCACAGCGGTACCTATGGTTGGTATTGTGTAACCGAAAACAAAAGTAGAATTCCTTGACGGAATGAACTCGATGACACATTTTGATTTCCAGCGTCCAATTTGTTCACCTAATAAAGCTAGTCGTGTTTCTATTTTATATCATTGATTCCATTTTGTCTGACCCAGTATGCCGTGGTATGGAGTTTTATTCCGTTTTATCAACTTGATCCCGTACTGAGATTTTAGTTTTTTCCTCTCCCTATACTTAAATCTTCTATTTTAGCAGCCCCATACTTGCTCAATACATGTAAGTATCTGATCATTATAACAAGCACTTTTATCACTTGTAAAACCCTTCACTATTATCACCACCATTACCCGTTCTTGAAGGTGGGACCTCAACCATCTGACCTGGGGGCAGCTAAAGCAGGTGCCCAAAGTATGTCAACTAAAGACCTACAGGTTGTCAAATCTGTGGTCCTAGTGCGCTCCGTGTTTATCGTGTCGCAGTTACCGTTCGTCATGTTTTCGACAATCCGTCTCATAGCTCCAGGGTTTCGTGATGGTAAAGGTTTGGGAGATTTATACGCAATATTTGTTCATATAAGAAACACTTGCGCTTACATAAACGCTTTGATTAATATCTGCGTGTACAACAACAACAACAACAACAACAACAACAACAACAACAACAACAACAACAACAACAACAGGTACAGATTTGTGTTACGTTCGATTTTCTTTGATAAAAAGAAAGGATTAGATTCGAGAAGACCTTGAAGGAATTGCATACACTCAAAGACTAATGGCTTGAAGATTAAACATTAATTACTGTACCCAATTTGGATACACGGGGAGAGCAAAGATCAAAGTCATAATGGAACTGTGATTGAAAAGCGATTCAAACTAGACTGTTTCATTTGTCATGGTTATTTCCTTGTGCCAGTTTGTTGTTTATGGTTAAGTTCTTTCTAAAAATATGTCGACGTGCCCCTATCATTGAGATCGCAAAGAATTGTTTATTGTGCGGGGTGATCTCCTCTTTACAGTCACAAACGATAAAATTGGATTAGCATGGAAGGGAATTACACAAGCATCAACATTAATCTTGTACTTATACGCTGGCATCATGGATTGTATACACTTAGTGACTAACGCCTTCAAGATTAAACATTAATTTCTGTACGCAATTTAGATACAGTACACGGAAAGAGCAAAGATCAAAATCAAATGGGAACTGTGTTTGAAAGGTGCTTCGTATTGTGTGAGTCGTTTGTCATGAAAGATTTCCTTGTCCTATACAGTCATATAGTTTGTTCTTTAAGATAAAAATATTTCTTTAGAAAATAGTACGTGCTCTAAAATTGAGAACACAAAGAATTTGTGCGTGTGTGTGTGTGTGTGTGTGCGAGGTGATCTTGGGTTTACAGTCGCAAAAGATAAAACACGATTGACACATGCATCAATATGAATCATGTTATACTTACACGCTGGCATCATGGATTGCAGGAAAATAAAAAAGAGAAAAAAAAATTAAATATTTGAAAAAGAAAATTGAGCGCTAATATGAAAGATGTGTGATGCTTCTTCTGAGTTTAAACTATCATTATGGCATGTTTTGTATTTATAAACGTAACTTCATATAAGCCTAAAAATAGTTGTTTACGTAATGGCTGGAAAAATCGGCCCTTGGGTTTATTCACATTCCCAAAAAGCTAGGAAATGAAGGGAAAGATTTTGCAGATGCCAGCTCGGAAATTCAAAAATATCCTCAAGTCATGTGATTTAGAAATGATGTATCAAATCGAATTACCATCCTAGCTGAGCCTGAATGGAGCTAGGTGTGTCTTCCAGGCAAGCCCAAGTCTATAAACAACGATTTCATACAAGAACGTTAAGAAAAGGAGATTCAGATGAAACTATTCAAAGATTGATTTAGAAAAGCCCCAAATTTTTTTCAGGCACATTACGGGAGCAAATTTAGAGAGTATTTGCTTGGGAAAATAAAGCTATGTACAGTACATGTATTTACAACGTTGTCGCAGCATTTTGCAAAATGACCGACTCTCGAAAAAATGAAGATAAATGGGTGGAAAGGCAAAGATAGGAAAAAAGAAGAATAGATAGATAGAGAGAGAGAGAGAGAGAGAGAGAGAGAGAGAGAGAGAGAGAGAGAGAGAGAGAGGTACATACAGAGAACTGAAAAGAGGGAGTGAAGAGAAAAAGATGTAGAGGGTCTTTCAGAGTTTAAGTAAATCTTAAGACTAGGTAAATAAGGTAAAGCAAGAACGAAAAAACAAAGCAAATTATTCAACCAAAAGTTATCCAAAGAAAACCTTATTTTCACAAAGATCGAATCATGTGCCTTATAAATTAGTCAACATTCTAGGAAAGAAGGCGACGCACTTATTAATATCCTTATAAAGTGCTTTTTTTTATTTTAGTGTGGATTCAATAGGATCACTTAGATGGTTTAATAATAATATCATTGACTTGAGTGTAAAGATACTCTAGGGGGAGCATTGTAACCAGAAGTAGTGAGAAGAAAATTACTATATTTCGAGTGATGTGTCAATCTTTCAGACTGTTAGAGTAATATTCACAACTTATGAATAATCAAAGTTAATCCTAATCTCCTTCAGTTTCCTTCTTGAAGAAATAAGAATAATTAGATTCCAAACTCTGAAGCCAGACATTGATTTAATATTAACCACATACATGTATATTTTTCATAATTGTGTATAATATAATAACATGTGTATCAGTTGGCAAATTCTTTGTAAAGACTTGATTTTTTTTTTTCTTTTTTTCTTTTTCTTTTTTTTTTTTTTAAATCTCCAAATGTTGAGATTTTCAGCCAATGCTTGACTGCTGGATGATAAAAACTGTCAGGAAACTTTAAAAAACGAAATGATGAAAAAAACAACAACAAACCATACAGGTGAAACCTCCAGTACAGTATCGTCACAGTAACCTTTAACCTATTCTACGTCACATGAACTTCCTGCATCGTTTTTATTTTAGTTACGCTGAAATGAAGCACAGTAAAATATTGCATTCGTTCTAATATCACAATTCGTGGGTTCCATTGAATATGCTCAAGCAACACTACCGGTAAGGAATTGATTGGCGAAAAATTTTTGATTGGGTTCGGGACGAAATTTTTTTTATTTGTACTTGAATTTTATCAAAGAATACCTTTGCGCTTTTTCAAATTGCCGTGTAATAGTTGTATGTTTGCGGCTGGATGAACCTTCATTTGATGTCCAACAATAAGTAACATTTCTACAAAAAATAGTACACTATTCACATTGCAATACGCACAAAATTTATCAACTACAGTCTCTTTCCTTGGATGCATGTAGAACCAAACCAAAATTAATGTTAAAGCCCGATGTCATAGGGACTGAGCTGAGTTTTGTTCGTAGGCCTATATGCATTTTTTGCAATATAAGTCAAACAAAGCAAATTCATTGAGAAGAGTAAAAACAGTTTGAACTATATTTTTTTCTGTTGATGTGTATACTAAGATGTCACTTGAATGCCCAGCTCAAGTCATGAAGTATTATATCTATTTTTTTGACAAACCCGTATCACTTTTTCAAACCAAATACATGACATTAACGGTCGCAGGGTATTCGAAATCAATTATTTTTTTACAAGGGGTAAAGAACTACGTGATTACTTAACTCAATTTTCACATTAATTGATCTTATTACAGTTATGTCCCCTGAAGATCTGCTTCACTGTTTTTTGTATCAATGATGAATGATCAAAAGGAATGCTATAGAGCACAGTCATGTACTATATATATATATATATATATATATATATATATATATATATATATATATATATATTATTCACGCACATAAACAGATATTGACAGCTGTATTTGGAATGACATTAAGGCGAACAGAAATTTACGGATCAGATCATTTTTTTTTTTCAGAAAAAGTTTTTTCACCGTTGGATACAATGTGACTTGAGATTTATGAAGAGGCTTTGAACTGCTGTTTTGTTTTGTTTTCTTATTGTTCTTTGCGAAAAGAATATTATTTTATTTGTCGCAGCTATTGCTGCTAGAAATAACGTTCATTGCACATGATTGGTCGGATGAATGAAGAACTTTACAAGCTCCGTCAATAATGAACGGTGATTTCAACGCTTCAGGCTCTGTGTTTCTATTAATTGTTATTTTCAAATTATACGACAAATTAAAAAAAAGGAAAAAAAAATGTCAGGGCGACATGTTCACTTGCTGTTTTCTAAAATGATTTTCTAAACGGGTTGTGGTACGCATAACCAGATTCATGTACATAATATACTTAATTTTTCTAGGTACCAGTACGTACATGTACAGGCGTATGAATAAAGTTTTTTTTATGAGATTCAGAGAAGGTCTTGTTAGAAAACAAGCTTAGTAAACTAGTCCTCAAACCTATACATGTAGTAAAGTTAGTAAAGATTTTCCTGCGTGAGTCCTTATGATCTCGCTCAGACATTTTTTTGAACCGATGGTAGGAGTAAATAATATGTACATGTACATGTATACAGTACAGATGAACGTAAATTTCATGTTCATGTAGATCTGAATTACATGATGTAATGTTGATTATAATCATGTTGTCTATTTCTGCTGAAAACTAAGTAAATGAATGAAATCGAGATGATAATTGGTTAGTATTATTGTTAATGTTTGGGCTTTAAAAAATGCATGTTGTTGAAGATGTAATCTTTGGATAAATGAAAAAGTTTTAAAAAGGATATTTTTCCTAAATGCACAAGGGAGAACAGGCAATCTTTATTTCTCAATCTTTTGAAAGTTCTTCCTAAACGCGCATAGTCATAATGTTAGGGCGGATCAAAGATAAACTGCCTTGTAGTGAATCTGAGTGATTGATACTATGATAGCTGCCCTCTTATTTCCTGCCTTTGCCTTTTGAACTGAATCTAGCTAATAGTAATATTACTGGTACATTACACCTGTACATGTACTTGTATTTTTATTGATCAAACTACATGTACCTACATAGACTTGCATTAATTTCTCTTTTTGTGCTGGTTTTTTTTTTTCCCTCACATCATTCTGTGCTTTTTTTTTTTTTTTTTTTTTGGGGGGGGAGGCACATCCACATTAAAATCTTGTAAGCCTGCTGTATTTTCAGTCAATATACAGGGTGGTAATTACAATACACTTACGATGTAGTAGTAACTAGTATATTTTTTTCTGCCATGTGCTCTGTGTATTTTTAATTTTAGATCTAGAAAGGATTGCACATACAATACATGTATACCTAAACTTTGATGCACTGAAGCAGTACATGCACCACTTTTAAATAGCTTTGGTACCCCCACAGTAGCCCTACTATCACTGATTTAAGAAGACAGTAAAAGTGAACATACTCATTCATATTTCCTGTTTTGACAAAATTTTGAAGATAAATCAGTGCTTGTTATAATATACTGGAATAACATGCTGCAATAGACTCAGTACTTAAGCAACATTCAAGATGTCCACCAAATGAAGGTACGAGAAATAAAATGTGCATGTAGCCTACCAGTTTGAACTGGAAGGCAATTCATACAATTTATTTAATTTGCTTTCGTCTTATATTTTACTGTTACAGCCTCAAATATATTGAGGAAAGAACTATATAAAGCGTCATATTTTACTTCTTTAGTTGGTGTTGGCCAACAACAAAAGCTGCTCATTTCCAAAATTACAGGAATTTGTTCTATTCACCTTGCCGTGAGATTTTAAAGAACTATCAAGAATAGCATGTATGAAGCTGGCCTCCATCAGGCTAAATTTTAATAAATTTTAATAACAGAGATGTTTAGCTCGTATCATAACATCTATCATTCTAGAAATTCCAATATACATGTACATGTACTAAGTGCTAAACATTCTGTGGCTCTCCCTGGATTGAACACCTTTAGTAAGATCATATTTTGTTCAAGTTGGTATCAAACTTGAGAGCTTCACTTAATGAATAAACACATTGCATTATAATAGACACTAACAATGAAGTATTCATACAAAGCCTCTCATTCAAAGTTTTGGTGAATAAAGTCACAACTCCACATTCTGTTATCAAGTAAACACTTTATTGTGCCCATGAACTGGGTGTAAAAAATCAAGGGTGGTACAAAAAGCTAAAAAAATTTGCAACGAGTGATCAAAAACAAAATTGCCAAAATTGTCTTGAAAATTCCAAGAAGGCAACAATAAAATGTTTTGAGCAAAATTTGCGTAGGGAAAAGATTTGCTGTAGATTGGAACAAAAGTTTTGAAAATTGAATCCTCTAGCGAATTTTTGAAAAATTTTGGAACTAATTTTGAAGTGTGTCAGCTGGTCATGACGAGGAATCAACGGGACAGTAAGGAAATGGACGGTGACCTTAGGCCATCTCTCCCTCCTCTTCTTCCTCATCAAATTCTCCCTCCTCTTCAGCGGTGGCATCCTGGTATTGCTGGTACTCAGACACCAGATCGTTCATGTTGGACTCGGCCTCAGTGAACTCCATCTCATCCATGCCCTCACCAGTGTACCAATGGAGGAAAGCCTTACGCCTGAACATAGCTGTAGCAATGATATTGAGAAAAACACAGAAGATGTTTCAAATTGAATTTTTTAAGAGAGGCAAAAGGACTGGGATTCACAATGGAAGAAATAAAAATTCTGCTCCATGCTGGTTACTAAGGTTCTTGTATACAATTAGGCTGCCATATTTGAATATACAATTCAACAGTTTGCGTAAATGATGTCAGATGTAAGAACACTGGAAATTTTTCTTTAAATGAAGACAAAAACTAACAACCAGTATGTACATCTTAAAGGAAAGAGGACAGGTCTGAAGGGAGCAGACTTCAATATCACTCCATAGATGGGTACCAGTGCCAACTTTGCCACTATGTTGCCTGTGTTAGGCAAAAATGAATTAGCAGTTCAGTTCTTACTTCACAGCACAGTCTATTCTTTACAGTAATAAATCATCAAAGGGGATACAAACTTACCAGTGAACTGCTCAGACACACGCTTGAAGAGCTCCTGGATGGCTGTGCTGTTACCCACGAAAGTGGAGCTCATCTGGTGGCAAGATAAAATAATAAGGTTAGACTTTAATGCTTCAAATGGCCAGAAACAAAATTCATGTGGAATAATTCTATAAGTTTTTACTTTGCCCATCATTTTAAATTTTCTTAGTCAATACAAGGACTCCCATGACTACATTGGATTAGAACAGAAAATGTATAACACTTTTAGGTTTATTAAAGTGTGGTTTCAATTTTGCTTCTATTATAAAGTTATAATAAAATTTATAAACTTAACAATTCATGATACAAATAAAAAAAAAACTAATGAAACATTTTTTTCTCACCTTGAGACCACGGGGTGGGATGTCACAAACAGCGGTCTTCACGTTGTTGGGGATCCATTCCACGAAGTAGGAGCTGTTCTTGTTCTGGACATTGAGCATCTGCTCATCAACTTCCTTCATGGACATACGGCCACGGAACATGGCTGCTACTGTGAGGTAGCGGCCGTGACGTGGGTCACAGGCAGCCATCATGTTCTTGGCATCAAACATCTGTTGTGTAAGCTCTGGGACGGTCAGAGCTCTGAAGAAAAAAGGGATCACAACTTAGAGATGATTCAATACATAGCTTGCACAACTTTTTAAGTCTAAAGTAGAATGAGATCAGACAAAGAAAGACTAGCTCACACAATAAAAAAACTGTTACTCAGCGTTATTGTTAATTTTGTCAAATTCTAGTTTAAATAACCCAAATGATATATGAAATCATTTTATGAACTCTCCATTTCAAAACTATTTCACAATTCAAATCTTCAAAAACTGAAAATCAAAAATTATTTTAAAGTACCACATTTAACGCAGCTTAGGAGACCACAATGATATGTACAGCAAATCTTGACACAAACTAATTACCTGTATTGCTGGGAGCCACGGGAGGTGAGAGGAGCAAATCCTGGCATGAAGAAGTGGAGACGGGGGAAGGGCACCATGTTGACAGCCAGTTTTCTCAAGTCAGCGTTGAGCTGGCCAGGGAACCTAAGGCAAGTGGTCACACCAGACATGGTGGCGCTGACGAGATGGTTCAGGTCACCGTATGTGGGGGTGGTCAGTTTCAGGGTCCTAAAGCAAATATCGTAGAGAGCCTCATTGTCGATGCAGTAGGTCTCATCTGTGTTTTCTACAAGCTGGTGGACGGACAGAGTGGCGTTGTAGGGCTCGACCACAGTGTCGGACACCTTGAAAAAGAATGAAAAAAGAAATCAGCAGTGGAAATGTATCTCCATGTAAAAAAAATATTCCCTGTGACCAGAATAAAATGCCAGTGATTAAATTATTCAGGTGTTGTAGTAGATCTAATAAGTTATCAACAGTGCGCCTTGAGAAAAACAATAATTTTTTTTCTAATCACTAAATTAAGCTATGCCTTTAGCCGTTATAGAGTTTGATAGTTCTACAGAGCAAAAAGTATTTTCTGAAAATTCTCTACCTGCTACATATTTCTAACCTGATCAATTGCTCAATAGCACTAAATTCTTAACCAAGGGGAGATTATTTTTGAAGACTTTCATATTACAAACTAATGTAAGTAATATGTCAGCAACATACCTTAGGGGAGGGGACAACAGAGAAGGTGTTCATGATTCTGTCTGGGTATTCCTCACGGATCTTGCTGATGAGGAGGGTTCCCATGCCAGAGCCAGTGCCACCACCAAGGGAGTGTGTCAGCTGGAAGCCTGGGGAAATAAATTCAGTGACTTGGTAAGCAAATACAGTTCCTCCCTTGATATAATGTCTGAAGATTTTAAATTTTGATTCAATAAAGCTGCTTGAACATAAAATGGCTCTATAGATCAAAGTGAAAATGAGTTACAACAGAGCATCTACAAAGTGGGGTTTATTTTTTATCCTGGGACTAATCTAAAGGCAAACAAGAACCATTCCCACTTAGTGATATTACGAATCCTGCTTACCCTGAAGACAGTCGCAGCCCTCAGCCTCTTTGCGCACCACATCCAAAACGGAGTCAACGAGCTCAGCGCCCTCTGTGTAGTGTCCCTTTGCCCAGTTGTTACCAGCACCAGATTGTCCGAAAACAAAGTTGTCTGGGCGGAAGATCTGTCCAAAAGGTCCAGAGCGGACACTGTCCATGGTGCCTGGCTCCAAGTCCACAAGAACGGCACGGGGCACATACTTGCCACCAGTAGCCTCATTGTAGTAGACATTGATCCTCTCAAGCTGAAGATCACTGTCTCCGTGGTAGGTGCCGGTAGGGTCAACACCATGCTCATCAGAGATAACCTCCCAGAACTGTGGATACAAATAACATTTATAAGATCCTTAGTCAAACCAAATTTACATTTATAGGTTTTGTACCTTTGAAAAAAAATTGGAGATTTGTATTGATATAAAGATGACCAACTGATAAAAAAGGATATTCATTCTGAAGCTTTATCTGTTTAGGGTTTGCATTTAAGTATTTAAGTTTTACTGTTAGGATACATGTCAGTGTTTTGCTGCAAAACTTTATGAAATTCTGCTCACACATGTACCAATATTTCCATCCTAAAAATATTTCAATAAATAAACATTCTGTGATAATAAGGTCAGAGAATCAGACCCAACTTACACTTTCAATTTTTTTTCAACTCTTTTTTACAATCTTTTGGAGACAAGGTCTTTAAAAAGCAAAAATTACCCACCCCACCCCTCCCCCACACATCCACAAAGGCCAATATATTCTTCCCTTATTGATCACCTGTTTATACATATTCAGATTTTTAAAAAGTTTAACATGTTCTGAACTAAGTTTGATTAGAACAAATCCTCTACATCATTTCCTGTTGAAGTTTCAAAAATCTAAAAGCTTGAAGATCCCAAAACTAACAAAAACCACTCAGCATTACCAGCTTTTAACTTAATTCTTTTTATGGCCAAGTTAATCGATCTAGATGTAGAATCTTGCGCATTTTTTTTCTTTGCCGGCCATGTATAATTTAGAAACTTGGGAGACGTTAATACGTTACTACATAGGCAGTGTAGTCAAATATAGGGTCCAATATACGACTCCTATCAAAGAACATAAAAATTCAGGTCACTAGGTCATAAAGAACCTGATGGCCTATGTCCCCCCACCTGCTCGAGTAAAAAGTGGACAATCTTAAACCTTGGGCAAAGGTCAAATTTGAGCTGTGGCCCTTTTAACTTTATTTGCAGCCTAGGTAAACCTTCCACGGAAGCGCAAAAAAATGTTTCAACACACCTATCGGCTCAAACGTCATACAGGTAGTTCACCTGTTCAACCGGTACTTTTTCTGTGCAGTGCGTCCCGATTCATAATATACCATGGCAAACTCTCGTGATAAGGTCACTAGATCTAGTGCGCATCAGGAATGCTGGATTTAGCCTGTGAATGTAGGGTTTTTTTTTTTTTTTTTAAACGATAGGCCCGTTTTGTGGCATAGCCTGGGCCAGCGCGCGTCGATGCACAATAAAATTGTTATCTGGACACTTCGTCGAAGCACATCTACTCTAAACCCATAAATACATCCAAATAGTCCACAGATGTTAAAAAAAAAAAAAAAAATAAGGACTTGACCTAAGGCCCAGAGGAGGCAACAAGAATCGGGCGACTGGGCCCGAATTTCCAGTCGTAGGCCGCTGTCACTGGTGCCAAAGCGTGCTCCGCAGAACAGTCACTGTGTGTTAACCTAGGCCTTTGACCTGAGCCAAGGCAGTGCGCTGAAGTCTTCGCGCCCGTTCCCGCACATTTCAAACACCTTCTGCTAGGCCCTACACAAAGGGGACCTAGGCCTAGTACGGCAATATGAAGGGGTGAAGCGTATTCGCCATTAGATTGGGTGAAAGATTCAGGCGTGAATCGTAGGAATATGTCGTGTGTAAATTGACGGCAATATGACTATACGCACGCAAGGTTGCACTTGAGCTGTAGGAAACTACATATATTGCAGCTTTTTTGACGCTTCACTTGTCGCTTAATCTAGGCCTCATGTCATTAAGAAAAGATGAAATTAAACGAAGTGGCCCTTGACTGTTGTCGCAGACTAGAAATGTAGAGAAGAGTAGATCTTGCCTATATCCAATGCATCGTTGACGGTTTTGACCGAGATACTCTTCCTAATGAAATCGAAGGTTATAAAAGCTGTCCTGATTCTTCATGGAAAAGAGAATCTAGAATCCATACGTTTGCAAGCCGAATGCTATGAAATAGGACATTGTTACTCGACCCATAGTCCTTGACTCCTTGTACCTATAGAATCTAATCTAGGTTAATTTCAGCCCTTGGCTGCACGAATCAAATCCAACGCAGACCTGCCGAAATGACTAGATCTAGGGCTAGACATACAATCTATTTCTTGAGTTTAAAAAAAGGGTAAGCGGAAAGATCGCTATAAACGAGATTCTCTCTCTCTCTCTCTCTCTCTCTCTCTCTCTCTCTCTCTCTCTCTCTCTCTCTCTCTCTCTCTCTCTCTCTCTCTCCCTCCCTCTTTCTCTGGGTTAAATTGTGATCTAGAGGAGGACCACTGGGTTATTCTATTTTACACAACAAGCATCTAATAGTAATAGGCCTACATAGGACAAGCCTATTTCACATTTAGATGTTTAAAGTCTATATTACATTACACTTAGAATCTAGATTAGATTAGATCTTGACTAGATGTAAAAACATTAGATCACAGGTTCGACACATAGGCTATACCTAATTGAGAATCTAGTCTAGATTTTCAAATGATTTTTACAGAAATAATGAAACGTTTACTACTTCTTTCAGTCTTAATCTTATCTCGATCTAATTTTGAAGACACTAATGACTAAATTAGGCCTTCATGATAATTCCATAACTAAATCTAAATCACATTGATTATTGACTGAAATCATACGATTCGTTCGATTTTCTAATTATCAATATAAAAAAAATAGGTAGATGTAGGTCTAGAATCTACGTAAGATTCTAGATCTAGATCTAATCACATTAATACTATGATATATTTTTTTAACTGAAACTAATTAATAAATTATAGGGGACGATTACAAGGGTTCTTACCTTGGCACCGATCTGGTTGCCGCACTGGCCAGCCTGAAGATGGACGATTTCACGCATCTTGATTTGTTGTGTCTAGTGGAAAGGCTAGGGAGGAAAAAAATGGACCGGTGTTAGCGGTACGACTTGCTTCGGCTTGAGATAAAACCTGAATGACGGTTGACCGGCTGCGAAGCGAGATTAAATATTTCTTTCCCAGCATGCACAGCGCTCTGTTTGTCATCGGTTTGTCGTTACCATAGGCGACCGCTGTCAACAGATAAAAAGATATCTTAGTTGTAGAGGGGATGGCGTGGGGGGCAGAAGAACGATCGACCAATGATAGCGCGAGGGAATGTTTGAGCTTAACAGTGTTTGTATCGCTGAGTTGGCGGTTGTCAACGAAAAATCACAATGCGTACAAGTTACAAGTCTCACAACATATTTGTGGGCTCCGGGCAGTATTTTGCTTGATGAACGCAACATAAACTCACCTTTCCATTTTCTTCCTGTTCCGTGTTTATTAATTTATTTGCGTCTGACGGGATCAAGAAAACAACGAGCCGACTTTTTTTTCACGTTCTTCCCAGTTTAGCTAAGAAACAAAAGATTGATAGAAACTAGAACACAATTTTTGAAAATTTTCTTTAAAAAATAAATTAATGAGACAAATTAAAATCGGACGTTTCTTTCCTTTCATCGGGCATATTTGAATTTGCACCAAACCTCATTTGAAAATGTGTATGTGTGTGTGTGTTTAGGGGGGGGGGGGTATAAACAGAATTATTCGTCGTTCAAGTGATTGGTGCTGAGTCTTGAAATCAAGACGGCGACCTTACTAGAAAGATATACTTTTTAAGATACAATTATATCTTTATATACTAGGCTTTTGCTAACTATCGAAGGTTTGATCGTCACGTTAGGACTATCGTTTTGTCCTATTTTATTGTAGATAACAGATCTACCAATACATGTACTTAAAAATATGTGCGAGTTATAAACGATGTAGTAGAAAAATAATCTATAACTATAAGAAAAAGAATCTTGGTTAGTTCCAGTTGAGCGAAAAGTATAAAATACCAGATAATAAATATCGTAATGAATGATTTGTTTCAGTTAAAAATAGATTATACTGCATGGACATGATAAGCAGACATATCTGGAGGCGAGCAGGTTAATTTGATATTGTTGCTGTTGCTCTCATTCTTGATGTTGCTGTTGCTCTCATTCTTGATGTTGCTGTTGCTCTCATTCTTGATGTTGCTGTTGCTCTCATTCTTGATGTTGCTGTTGCTCTCATTCTTGATGTTGCTGTTGCTCTCATTCTTGATGTTGCTGTTGCTTTCATTCTTGATGTTGCTGTTGCGGCTGTTGCTGTTGTATCGTTGCTTTTCATTGTCAGAAGATCTAGATCTACATGACTGTAACGGGTAATGGCTAAACTGTTCATTTCGAGTGAATCGAAAACTATCTTACTGTGTTTCTTATCTTATTACTCTCTAATACTCCATAATGAGATAGTGACAACCTCCGTTTATCTCCGTTATTACACATGATCGCGAAGTCTTGTCTCATTCTCTACTTGTTACTATATTTCTATCATCGATTTTACTAAAGCTTTTAACAGTTAAGATGAAAAGTTCGGATACTGACCTTAGATTTATAGCACCGGGTACGTGTAACTTGCTGTTGTTTATAGTTCCCACCTGCACAGCTCCTTCAATGTGCTTTCAAGGTTTTGGGTGTGTTTTTTTTTTTTCGAAAGAAATGTATTATTTTCTAGTGTCAAATTGTTTGTCTCTTCCTGCATGTAAAATTAGAAGGGCGGTCTCTACAGTTTTCACTGTAGCATTGGATTTGAAACATATTGATTTGATCTGGCTGTAGGATATTTTTGTTCATTTGTTTCTTTGTTGTTGTTGTTTTTGTTGTTGTTCTCGCAGTTTTGTTTTGTTTGTTTTAATTCGACAACATAAAAATCTCACATTGCATTTCAAATGTGAAGTGAGTGGATAATTTGCTTAATGTTGAATTAAGCTAAAGAGAGAGCCTTCCGAGTTCACAGAAGCCATCTTGTAAACCCAGTCAGTTTGTCTTGATTCAAACAAGGAAGCAGTCCATATCTATGCGAGGAGAATTAATTGTTTAAACGTGCATTTCGTCTTGTTTTGAATGTTTTGTTCGCAAAATCGTGATGCATCATAGATACTTTTTTGTAGTGTTGTAAACTTAAATTAGAAGAAAGATTGTTGCAGCTTGTGACTTACAGAAAGATTTAAGGCCAGTAGAACAATAACAATGACCGAAAAAACAACAACAATAAACAATCAATAATTTTCATTGCACGTATCTTTATTAAGCCCTTTTCTAAGATGACATGTTTTTTGTTTGTTTTTTTTTTTGGTATGTATGAAAAGGACAGCCGTATAAAAACTGCAGGGGTTGCAGGGTATGACTGCCTTATGGATAACTGGGTAGTACAAAAAGAAAAAATTATTCAATACCGAGAGTGGCGTGAAGACGGCGAAAGTGCTAAGTTGGTTGAATTTAGGCTTTTTGGAGATCAGGTACACTAAAGAAATATGAAACTTCAAAAGAAAAGTGCATGTAGCTTTATCTTTTTTTTTCCCTTTCCTCTTTAGAAACATCTTGTAACACAGCTGTTTTTTTGTCACGGTTCGTGACACACACACAGCGTCTCACTACACCTCCCAACGTCTTCTCACGCCCCACCTAGATCTAGCTGCACGTGAGTGACTCACCCTCACTAGGCTTGCACGGTGACGATCGATCAAATGCAATCTATGGCACAAGGCACAACTACCCCCCTCTTTCTTTTCCTTCTCAATGATCCCACCCCTCCCTAGTTTCGATCTGTCCGAGCAGGTTGTCCCCGATGCTGTACCCATGGCTGTCCTCATGGTTCTGTGTCGAGGACTGGTACAACTAAGGAGAACAATGAGCAGGCGAAGGGTCCTGGTTGCTATGTTGTTCGCGTGCCTTTGGACTGGGTGACCCTTCAGCATCGATGACAACCGACTGGCTTTCGTCACCTAAGTTTCTCTAGGAAATTCCAAACTGAGATCTTAGTAATAAAAGATTACTGGTTTCTATTTATGTAGGTGGCCACGTTGATCTGAAAATGACTCACTTCTCGAAAGTCACTTCGCTAAACCAATAGCTATTGATTTGTCTATTGTCATGGAGCTCATTGGAGTCCATTTTTATGAAGAAGACTCCAAGTCCGCTAGTTTTAGTTTTGAAACTCATAGTGTCCAATTTCCTTGAATTTTGAAATTTATACCAGAAAATGCATATGCGAAATGATACAATTTATAGCTGTAGAGAGCAGCACTAAAGCCGATATGGGTGAAGATAAAGGTTTGAAGAGGAAACTGTTTTCCTGGATATTAAACTCTAGTCCGTGCAAACATGGACCCCGCTACTTTCCGTGAGGTTAATTCATGGATCTTTACATCAAACAGTTGCATATCCATTATTCATTAGCTGAGTTTTCCCCAGTCGCTGATCATCGATTGATTCCCTTGTTTCTCTCCCAGAGTTATGTATTCTTAGTTCCAGAGTAGCCCACGGAACGGAACAAACCTAGGGCTGCAAGTAAATAGAAAGACCTTTAACATTAGACAGAGAAATAGAGATTTGGTTGTTGCTCTTAGTCTTCCTCGAATGAATCTTTATTTAAATTGTGGTTAAATTTACTGCTGTCGAGTAGCAATTGACCACATTCTAAATTTATCTGTCATGTTTATTTTGTAAACAATATTGTGCACGTCATCTTAGTTGATCCAGAATGAGAGCCACCATGTCATGCTGTTTTTTTTTTCTGCTTTTTTGTTTTGTTTTGTTTTTTTAGCTTATCCGAAACAACATAATGACTGTGAACAGACATAAACACTTCTGATCAGCTGCAAATTACTCTTACAATTATAAAAAAAAAAGTAAAAGTTGGACTAGTGACTGTGGAGAAAGTTCTCAAGGGCATTTGTCAAGGATGCGAACCCTGCACCATCGGTGGCCTAGTTTGAGACCTCATCTTTTCAGTTTTGTGCTGCTGGCGTGTTTGATAACGCACTTGAGATCACCTTGTTGCGGACAAGCTAAAACGAACAATTTTGGAATCTCATCTCGCTCAGTCTGCTCTATCCAACTGAGTTCTGTTTTCCATGGTCAAAAAGGATCTTGATTACTTTGGATTGTGTAGATTTCGTTAATGTTTCAAATCGCGCAATATCCATGAATTCTGCAGTCAAACAATTTATTAGCGGATCGATGGTGATCGCTTGTCGTCCAGGGATAGACGCTACTTGGGTTATACAATACATCTAAGCTGATGACTCATCCCTCACTTATCCGTCAACATCCCATTGCGCAGCTGTAAAGAATGTCAAAGCACACAATCAATGACGAAGATACTTATCTAGGCCTAAATCGGAGATAAGATAGATGCTCTTAAGCTTTTAACGTCTACTAAGTCTTGCTAAAACTTTTACACATGGCTATTGTGATAAGACTGACTGTGTGTTGTGAAAGTGCAAGCCCAGTCAACTGGGTGACAGAATTTAATACGTATGCTTTTAGCATCATACACATTTGGCCTTGATCTATTCTTCGATTGCCTGAGAACTAAATAATGATTATTTTTTAACAAGGTCAGTTGCAACTAAAAGGAATTGGAGATGTATCCTTGGCTATTGACGTCAAGGACGTTGACTTGGGTCACGAAGCGGCTGACTGATTTCGTTCGTAATACTTAACAGTGCAGGGTCTTATTTGAAAAGGAAATGTTTTTCTTTATTAAGTATGCACTCGTCCTAAGATCTTTAGTTTTTCTCTAACGGGTTTAGTGTCCCACCCGCTCTGCTGCTTATATGGATGAGATAGGTTTATCCTTGTTCAATCTCTTTTGTTGCGACGGAGCACGGATGGAGAGGTAGTCAAGCTATAATATATAAATATACCTATAGGTTGTCATCTCACCTTCCTCTAGACTTTACCAACGGATTCTTATCTTGGGTTGAAAAGAAGGCTTTAGGTCGTTTTGCTGAGGAAATCTAACATGAAACGATAAATCATCAATCAAGCAATCACACAATCTATATAATCAATCAGCAATCTACCGCTCTCGAATCATTTTTCCACGCAGCCCAATTGCTCTTACAAAACCTCTCTTTGTTCCGTTTTTCGTACAATTAGTGTGGTCGATTTTTTTTGTCTTCCATTGGAAAATTTACTTAGGAATGAAACTTTTTCATGATCCATTGCCGATTCTAAAGTTACGAATCAAAGTTTAAAAGTTTCAAATTAATGCCTATCTATTGGTCCTCCGTATTGAAGGAATGTGTAACATTCAATGTTTGTGATAACATACCTGTCCGCAGATAACTATCTTTACCACTTTATTTACTTTCGCGTGATCTACAGATCTAATGCTAGTTTTGCCATTTCTTACAAGTTTCTCCTAGGTTCATTAGCTATCGTGACAAATTTAATGTGACTAAGTGATTAAACTCAAACAAGGCTGGTGCTTCGAGGAACATTATGAGCTGATGGAGAGAGAGGTATTAAAGTGTTGGAATGAGAAATAGCGTGAGAGAGAGAGAGAGAGAGGGGGGGGGGGAGGTGGAAGAGGCATAAAGACTAGGAGAAACAGAAGAAAGCTAGGGTATTTAGGAAGAAGGAATGTACATAGAAGTTAAAGAGAGAGGCAGAGACAGAAAGGTTTTGAAGAGAGAGAGAGAGAGAGAGAGAGAGAGAGAGAGAGAGAGAGAGAGAGAGAGAGAGAGAGAGAGAGAGAGAAGAGTTGATTAAATGAAACACAAAAACAAGTAAAGTGGTATAGTTAATTGTTTTGCCGCTATCTTTACTTAATTACATTACGTGAATAATTAACTCCTCCCTTTCAAGGTGATATAATTGATGTGTTAAAAATGCAACCAAATGTAGTACATAAAGTAAAAAGGAAAGAAACAAGGTAACCGTTATCTGGGTGATTTTTTTGTTGTTTTATACATCAAGATACAACATTATTTGTGAATAAGTCAAACGGTGCTTTCAACATTTATATAGATTTATTTAAACTCCAAATAGATTTTAGATATAGATTACGATGCAAATTAAATATTTCCAGTCGATAAGATTCATGGAACTTTTGTATTCTCAATGCTGGTATCATTGTTATCAAATATGTGGGTCTTTTTTTGTGATGTATGCTTGCTTTAGGTCTGAGGTATGCTTTTATGCATTATTTAACGCAAGTATTGCAACAAAAACTTTCAAGAATATTGTTCTGCTCAACAGTGTTCAAAAGTAGGCTTAAGTAGCCATAGAGACAAAATAACTACACATTGTATTATGCAGAGCAAGTTCTTGAAGCAGTTAAGGGGGGGGTGCATTCATGTGACACACGATTTCAAAGAAATCGATTTTCTTGTTTGAGATCGAACTGTTGGATACCATCCAGGGAGCGAGAGAGAGAGAGAGAGAGAGAGAGAGAGAGAGAGAGAGAGAGAGAGAGAGAGAGAGAGAGAGAGAGAGAGAGAGAGAGAGAGAGAGAGCTCGCCAAGACCAATCCTGTCCTTTGCCGACATTGCTGCGCGCATGTCAGACGTTTTAAGAAGACTTAGGAGACAAAAACCCCTTAAGACTTGCCTCACCTGTCATACCTGACTGTGTGTCAATTGGACCCGAAACAAGAGGCGAATTGGGGACACGTCGAGACAGAGATGGCGGTTGAGGAGACAAGAGTAGTAAGGCCACCAATCTTGCCTCCACTGGGCCAACCTGTGTTGCCAGCCACACACACAGACACACTGACACACACACTTCGCGGAGCCAGATATAGCCTGCCCGCCCGCCCATGGCTGAATAACTCAGGCTAACTTTTACTTCAGTACTTCACCTCTTTAGGTTTTTTTAGGGCGCCAGGTCTTGTCAAAGCACTCTTTTAACAGTTTATTATTATTATAATAATAATAATTAATTTTTATTATTATTATTATTATTATTATTATTATTATTATTATTATTATTATTATTATTATTATTATTATTATTATTATTATTATTATTAATATTAGTATTATTCTAGCGCTGTCAGTAGGTTGAGACCAATAATGTAGAAAAGGGGCCAGGCCTGAAAGGGACGAAATTATACATGTCGTTCTATGTTGCAACGATATAAACCTGAGGTAGCTCAAAAAAAGAGGGAAAAACTTTCGGCTAGTGGATAGGCGATCAAAAAACAAATGAATGAAACAGGGAAGAGAGAGAGAGAGAGAGAGAGAGAGAGAGAGAGAGAGAGAGAGAGAGAGAGAGAGAGAGAGAGAGAGAGAGAGAGAGAGAGTATAACCAATTAAAAGAATTAAAAACTTTTGTCACTTTGACAGAACAAATCCGCTATAATATTGATGTGCACCACCGTGGCGTTCAGTACTGTAGGCCTAACTATTTAAATTCCACTCAGTTAGGCTGAAGCACTATAAAGCACCGATTGAAGGGGAAGGCAGTACAAGGAACGAACAAAAGAAGAGTGAATGTAGGCCAAAGGGGACAGAATTATAGGACTAGGCTAGTTTCTTGTCCCCCGCTTTTCATTAAAAGAGGAGCTTGAAAAGAGAAAGGCCTGCCCAGCAGTCCAGCACTAAGTTTGCGGGTCGGGTTGGGCTTTGCCCAGCCCTACCTAGGTCTAGATCACTAGATAAGCTGCAGGAATGTCATCTAAAGTGGCCAAGGCTAGTTCATTCCGGATTCACCCTTTTTTTAAAACTGAGGCGGGCTTCCCAACTAGAACAAGCGATAACACGCATGTAGAAATAGGCGGGAAATCAAGTGTGTCGGATCAGGAAATTTGAATTTGATCTCTGATCGTCAAATCAACTGGGACACAAGAAATCTACGCTTTAAATTCTATGCGGTCCTTCTGTGTTGGGGTATTATGCCTTTCAGTTTAATACTGAATAATTACAGGACTCTCTTCTATATGAGCGGTTTTTTGTTTTTTTGTTGTTTCTTTAACTTTTTTTAAAAAATATTTTTTGTGTGCATCCTTCAGAATTGTATTAAACGTTTAAATATGAATACGAGAAGATCATACGACAAGAAATCCTTCTGTGACTTAGAAGATAAAAACTGGTTATACTAAAACAAAGCGTGTTGCCAAACTTGACCCGCTCCGAAATTTTTTTTTTCTTTTTTTTTTTTCTTTTAATTAAATTAAATTAAGTTCCTTTTCAAATAGCTGAGAAACGGGGCGGTGTTTTTTGGTTTTTTTTTTGGTTTTTTTTGGTTGCTTTTTTTTAAAAGTAGAAATTATATCGAGAAGAAAAAGAAAATTAATTATTTAAAATTTATTTCGAGTTTCAAAACCATGTGAAGTTTTTGAAATGACCCACGATTATCCTTCAGCTCAACAAAGTGCATGGTTGATTTAAAAGAGGGGGAAAAAAAAAAACATCCTCGGTTTGTTCTAAAAAACCAAAGCCAAAAATATGATAATTATGACAAATGACTTAAGATTTAATTTTCTTTCAAAATGGAAACGAATCTGAGTATGTCAAATTTAAAAAAAAAAAAAAAACGGTATAAAATAAAATAAAATTAAAATAATTAATGTGTAAAAGATATGCGTGAGTGAGAGATCAAGACTAAAGGAGGAAGGACAGAGATAGAAAGAAAGTGATAAAGAGAGAGGGAGGGAGAGAGAGAGAGAGAGAGAGAGAGAGAGAGAGAGAGAGAGAGAGAGAGAGAGAGAGAAAAGGAGATCAGATGGGAGGGGGCAGGGCTGGTTAAATCTAAAATTTTTGTGTTTTTCTTTCTTTGAGTACTTCTATCCATCGGGATTAAAAAAAAAAAGTGTTATATTCCATTAGGTATGGAGCTAAAGAGAAAATATCTAGTCTAGAGAACCCGAAGGATTTCACTGCTTTGATTAACTGCCATATTGATTGACTTTAACAAAATTTTAAAAGAAAAAAATTCAAATAAAATATATATTACAATATCAATTTAATTGATTGCAGCCATTAGACTTATACATATGTTGATTGACGTCACTTGATTCGTCTGGGGTCTCACGACTTTAAATCTGCCTTGTCTGATATTTTGGTATTGGGTTGCTAGAAAAGGATATATGATTAATTATAAGTATGCGATCATCATTTCTGTAATGAGCGAGCTATATCAAACGAAGAATCAAACTAATCATTCTTTTCGTTTGAGATGATCAATACAAAACACAAGTCAGTTTTATTTCATTTACTCTTTTAGGATTTTTCTATATGATTATTAATATTTTTTACTTTTTTATGTGTGTGCTAAAACAGACGGTCTTCATATAGGATATTCATTTTAAAACTTTCTGAAAGACACTTCTATTATTGAATTAGCGCTTGCTAAGTATGGCTAACATGTGAATGGAAAAGCAATCACTCCTACAGATTGCGATTTTTCTAGAAAAATCTTCAGTATTATAAAACCATTAAATCATAAAAAGTACTTTTTTTCGATTATATTTTCGGATACATTTCAATTTTTTTTTTTCTTTTTCTTTACTTACCGATAGCTTTGCACCTATTCATGTGTTAGTCATTCAATCTTATTTTCAAACCAAATTAATCTGGTTGACAGGCCTTATCACAACCCGCTTATTGTATCAATACAATAGGTGTTGATCAAATGCCCGGGGTATTCAATTTGAAATCTAAGACATGATCAGCTTGAGTGATCGAGAAGAACGAGACAACGATTGTTTACCTAGCAACACGGACTTGGTTCGATAACGTTATGATCACTCGACATAATAAATGATTGCAATTAGGCGATTGAGCAGTTGGCGCATAGATCTACAACCCTCTGTGTGCAGCCAGTAATGTCGGGATAGAAGGATATTCCCGCTATAAATTTCTGATTTTTTTAAAGAGCGGGTGCAAGAGAGAGAGAGAGAGAGAGAGAGAGAGAGAGAGAGAGAGAGAGAGAGAGAGAGAGAGAGAGAGAGAGAGAGGTATAAAGCAGATAAACATTAAAATATAAACAATGTATCAGTCAGAGAGAGGAAGAGGGGAGATGGGCATATAGAGAGAAAGATATGTGGAGAAGAAGACAGATGAGGAGAGAGAGAGAGAGAGAGAGAGAGAGAGAGAGAGAGAGAGAGAGAGAGAGAGAGAGAGAGAGAGAGAACGGTATAAAGCAGATAAACATTAAAATATAAACAATGTATCAGTCAGAGAGGAAGAGGGGAGATGGGCATATAGAGAGAAAGATATGTGGAGAAGAAGACAGATGAGGAGAGAGAGAGAAAGAGATAGATAGATAGAGAGAGAGAGAGAGAGAGAGAGAGAGAGAGAGAGAGAGAGAGAGAACGGTATAAAGCAGATAAACATTAAAATATAAACAATGTATCAGTCAGAGAGAGGAAGAGGGGAAATGGGCATATAGAGAGAAAGATATGTGGAGAAGAAGACAGATGAGAAGAGAGAGAGAGAGAGAGAGAGAGAGAGAGAGACAGACAGACAGACAGAGAGAGAGAGAGAGAGAGAGAGAGAGAGAGAGAGAGAGAGAGAGAGAGAGAGAGAACGGTATAAAGCAGATAAACATTAAAATAATAAACAATGTATCAGTCAGAGAGAGGAAGAGGGGAGATGGGCATATAGAGAGAAAGATATGTGGAGAAGAAGACAGATGAGGAGAGAGAGAGAGAGAGAGAGAGAGAGAGAGAGAGAGAGAGAACGGTATAAAGCAGATAAACATTAAAATATAAACAATGTATCAGTCAGAGAGAGGAAGAGGGGAGATGGGCATATAGAGAGAAAGATATGTGGAGAAGAAGACAGATGAGGAGAGAGAGAGAGAGAGAGAGAGAGAGAGAGAGAGAGAGAGAGAGAGAGAGAGAGAGAGAGAGAGAGAGAGAGAGAGAGAGAAAGGTATAAAGTAGATAAACATTAAAATATAAACAATGTATCAGTCAGAGAGAGGAAGAGGGGAGATGGGCATATAGAGAGAAAGATATATGGAGAAGAAGACAGATGAGGAAAGAGACTAGAGAGAGAGAGAGAGAGAGAGAGAGAGAGAGAGAGAGAGAGAGAGAGAGAGAGAGAGAGAGAGAGAGAGAGAGAGAGAGAAAGGTATAAAGTAGATAAACATTAAAATATAAACAATGTATCAGTCAGAGAGAGGAAGAGGGGAGATGGGCATATAGAGAGAAAGATATATGTAGAAGAAGACAGATGAGGAAAGAGACTAGAGAGAGAGAGAGAGAGAGAGAGAGAGAGAGAGAGAGAGAGAGAGAGAGAGAGAGAGAGAGAGAGAAAGAGACAGAAAGAAAGAAAGAAGGAGAGAGAGAGGAGTGGGTGGGAGATAAAATTTAATTAACAAAATGAAAAAACTAGGTAAAGATCAAAGAAGGAAAAAAAAAACTCTCAGCTTATATTAATTTAATTAAAAAAAAAAAAGATTGTACCAAATACGACACAGATTTAAGAGGAATGGCAAAGCTAAGAGGGACAACCGCTTGATGACTCAACCTTTTCTATTAACGGCGATAAGAGCCGGTGCAAACCGCCAAGGCGTCAGATCAATCAATAAATCGATATATCGATTAAGCGACGTGTCAAATGGGGATCCGCTCGGGTGACCTTTGATCACATGACGAAGACATTTCTTTTCCGCAGACGTCAACGCTTTCGGCTCCAGGTGTTTAGACTTGGAGCGCTCCAGGAAACCCAATGTAGAGTACTTGGGAGGGACCGGG
>JAWDGP010003385.1:140000-167500 GCA_033675545.1 Elysia crispata | reverse complement strand
GCAATCCTCACATACACTGACATTCTTTCTTAATGAATAGCTGTGTAATTCAAAAATTTTGACTGATGTAGATCGACGGGTCACAAATGAGTAGATCACCGCAGCTATTAACGATCTCTAGGATCCTAAATCCAGTACCAAGCTCTAACAAATAAACTTCCAAAATGTATCCTAAATAAAACTAAAACCTTAAGTTAACTCTCCCTCCCCCCAACCGCCATGATACATTCAAAGAGTGAGGGTTTTACATTTTGGTCTCCAGTCCTCCAAACCTTCTCAACTGACTGACTTTCCGGTACCTCCATCGTATTGCCCTGTAGGTACGCGACTTCAAGTCATATTGAGATGTTAGATCCCTCTGTGTCCACACGAACTGTGCTATATCTCAGAAGTTGCACGTTTGTTTTTTGCTCGGGAGTAACTTAGATGAGGCATTAAATAGCGAGTTTATTCGTATAACTCTTTCAGAAAAATATGAAATCTTCTGTCCGAACAGCGCCTACATAAGTTAGGTTGGACTAAGCCCTAGCTATCTCCTGAAGTTCACGTAAAAGGATGGTATACCTCGTATTAGTTATAATAATTGGTTTTAGTCTTGATGCGCCGGTGGCTGTGTGACAACCACCTACCCTGCAGTTGTGTCCTGAAGTTCAAATCATGCAGTGGTCGCTGATAACGCTTGATCAGCAAAGCTTTTCAACTCCGCCCAGTTTGGCATTGTGTTTGATGCGGTACAAAAAACATTGATCTACATTACCACAATGAAGTGCCCTCGTCAAGCTAAAAAAATTAAAAGTCTGACATTTCTTCCTCACCAGGCAAGTCAGTGGGTATAGTGACCACTGCCCGAGTGACCCACGCCACGCCCGGCGCTGCCTATGCGAAGATTCCGCACCGAGAATGGGAGACGGACGCCGACATGGTGGCACCTTGGTACGGCAGAGGTGGCCGAAACTGTGACAGTTCCTTGAAGGATATCGCTCGGCAGCTGGTGGAGGACAACCACAGGATCCATGTAGGTGGTGGGAGGAGTTGAGAAATAGTGGGAGGAGCTTGTGATATATGGGCGGGGCTCTGAGTATTTTGGGTAGGGTCGTGGACAAGTCATTATTTTTTTTTTTTAATTTGTAAGGTTGGATGATGAAAATATTGGGCCACATGAGAAGATGAGGGTTTAGATTTTGATATAGGTATTCTTGTCCTGTTATAATTATTGCGGAGGGCTTGCAGTAAGTGTGTCGCGCTTATGGCTGGTGCGTAAAGCCTTTGTTCGCGAAAAAAGTTTTCCAACATATTAAAAAGACGAAACAAACGTACGGGTGGGACGTCAATGAAAATAGCATCCTACGTGTTGAGGAAAAGGCCTTGTGTGAGGAGGCGCATTTCTAACAGATAAATGAACGAAAAAGGCTGGTTTGGGCACTGATTATAAAATGTCTTTGGAAACTTGATAAGTTGTCAGTAACAGCACAGTGATGGCAGGAAAACAGCCAACTCTAAACTTTCCCAGTCTATTTAAAGATCCTTCTAAAAGGTCATTAGGCCTATAATGCTGTGTAGAAAGTGCATGGTCGTGCACTGTCTTTCGGGAATTCATAGCTGCTATTTACTCGTACCTATTAGTATTATAAACAAGGGCGTTTAAAAGGCTCTTGTTCAATAAAAAGATTGAGATAGTTACAAAATAGGCCCGCCAGAGAACAGCTAAAGTTCATTCTGTTCTTTCAAAGTCTATTCCAAGGATTCTCCACAGCGCCTATTAAAAGGCTGTAAATTTCCGAAAAAAGAACCATGTGGCGCACTAGCTGCTGGGAATTTATCTTATTTGCACTAACATAATAATGAGCGTCATAAACAGATTGGAGTTTTACAAAATTAGGCTACTATCTTCTGTTGTTACTAGAGCTTACGTAGGTATTCATTGTTGTTTGTAGAAACACGGCTAGAGAAGCGTGAGAATGGTGGAAGACAAGGTGACTGATTTTATTGCAATGTCATTGAGAAGATTTGTGCAATATTTGCATCTGTTTGATTCTAATTTTCTTAGCTTTCCTCTTCTCCTACTCCCAACTTACAAACACACACTTTCTCTCTCTCTCTCTCTCTCTCTCTCTCTCTCTCTCTCTCTCTCTCTCTCCCGTTCAAGTGTCTACGTATTGGGCATAGTTAAAAGTGACATTCACCTGTTATTAACAGAATTTGCCTTGTTTTACAGGTTGTGATGGGAGGGGGGAGACGGTGCTTCCTGAACAACAAGACCATGGATCCAGTTCATAATTTACCTGGCAAAAGGGCCGATGGGCGTAACCTTATCAAGGTGATCTTTCTGTCTCTCCCTGTCTCGCTCTTATCTTTATCATTGTTTTGGGATGTAATCTGGAGGAAGCTGGGACGTCAAACTTTAAATCATACAAATAACAATAATGTTACAGTAGGAAAGAATTATATGTACATGGCAAATTAATATTTCCTTTTTCATTTTCATAATGATCACTGTGAATACCATCTTCATCATCAATAGCATCATTATCATCATCATCACTATTGTCATTAACTACTTTCATTACCATCATCATCATCATCATTATCATGAACATCACTTTTATCATCAACAATTTTCATCATCACCATCATCATCATCATCATCATCATCATCATCTTCATCACCATCACAACAACTGCCACTACTATCAACACCGTTATCATCCTAATAACGACAGCCCCCTCCTCATGCATGCTGAGTAACCAACAAGGTCAAGCCACAAAAAATCTGTATTTCTACGAGCTTTTACACACCACTCGAAAAAAAAAAATCCATCAAAGCTACAAAGGAGGTGAAGATGGTTGGGGGATGAAGGAAGAGGGGGATACGAAAGACAAAAAAAGGAGAAATGGGAAATGCGAAAGAGAAATTAACCGTTAAAAAGAAACTAGTCTCGCCAGCATCTGTAGCGATGTTTTATTTTGTTCTGTCAGACGTGGGAAGCGAGGCAGGAGGCGAAAGGGGCGAGGTATCAATACGTGTGGAACAGAGAGCAGCTCCAGGAAGTGGATGACAATGTGGAGTATCTGTTAGGTGAGTCAATCTTAACACATGATAGTGAACTGAGGAAATAGAAGAAAAATTATAGATCTTTGAGTGTAAAACAATAAGATGATCCGGCGTGATGATTAAGGAGGGGAAGAGAGGTGGAGAGGATGGAAGAAAGGTGTGTGTGGGTGAAGATAAAGAAAAATTATACCGATTTAGAGCCAGGGAGGGAACTCCTGGCTAGACATAGGTAAGACAAAATAGAAGAAAGTGAAAGGGGAAAAAGAGAGACAGATAGATAGAGAGAGAGAAAGAGAAAGGAGGAAAGCGAGAGAGAGAGAGAGAGAGAGAGAGAGAGAGAGAGAGAGAGAGAGAGAGAGAGAGAGAGAGAGAGAGAGAGAGAGAGAGAGAGAGAGAGAGGGACACGGATGACGTGGGTAAATGATTATTAAAGACATCAATAATATAGTATCAGCAAATAAATAAAAAAAAAAAAATATGTGTAAATCGATTTTTTTTTGACAGGGGTGGCATTTTTTTAGACTATTTAGATAATATTTTTTTCCTGCCCTGCTTTAAGTTTAACGATGACCTGTAATTTCAATATGTAGGAAAATTACAGGTGAAAATTAGGATAAAAATTTTAATTTAATCTTATTTACGTCAACTGATAAACTGAATTTGAAACAGATGTACATGCTACTAGATCTATCTCTAGTTTTGAAATAATATTTAGCCTGTTCAATATTTAATATAAATAAAAAAAAAATAACCTCAAAACATTTATATGTTCTAACATTTTATCTTACCCACAAATAAATATGTATAATTAGATAGAGACTTGCGTGCTTCTTTAGATGTACTGATTAAACTAATACAGATCTAATCCATCTGGTGTTTAAATTCTCCAAAATTTACCAACCACCTGAAAGACTCCTATCAAACATATACAAAATAACCATCAGAATTCCTTTAAAACATAGAGATAGAATATGAACCTATAACTTCTCAATTAAAGCCTTGTAGCGCCAAAGAATGTTACTTATTAGGCCTACAAATCTAGAGCTTAGATAAGCACAGTAGTGAAAGAAAATTCGTAAACTAAACACGGCCACAAAGGTCGCCATGGAGACGCTATAAAGGGACGCAATTCATTTAATCCAGCATTTCTAGAACTTTTATGAGTAGTCTCCTTTGGAAACGAAGTTATTAATTTATTTATTGGGATCTAAAGAGAAGTAATTAAGGAAAAGAATTGCGGGATTTTCCAAAACCTTTACTCTCTCTGTCTCTGTCTCTGCCTGTCTGTCTGTCTATCTGTCAGTCAGTCTGTCTGTCTGTCTGTCTGTCTGACTCTCTCTCTCTCTCTCTCTCTCTCTCTCTCTCTCTCTCTCTCTCTCTCTCTCTCTCTCTCTCTCTCTTTCTCTCTCTGTGTTTTCCCCACTCGTATTGCTTTAATTGAAATTTCGAAACAACCAAACCATCGCGCATTTTATTCTTGTCCGAATTCCAACGTTACAATTTTTTTTTTTAAATCAACGCACTTCCACTCACTTTCTTTTATACTGAAAATTTCTAAACAGAAAATTATGATTACTGTTTATAAATCATCCTCCCAGTTTTATCATCCATTAGCATCTAAGGATTTATACCTATGGTTTTTTTTTTTTTTAATTTCCAGTCGAAATTTCAATTTTTGAAATACATTTTTGAACGTTCCAGGTTTGTTTGACTACTCCCATATGGCGTTTGACGCTGACAGGTACGAGAGAGGCAAGTGGAGTCAACCTTCCCTCTCTGACATGACAGAAAAGGCTATCAGGATCCTCAGAAAGAATGAAAAAGGCTATTTCTTGTTTGTGGAAGGTGATCCAAGTTGTTTGGGTTTCAATTGACCAAATTTGTTAATACATAAAGTGACGCTGCAGAAGACTACTTGGGAAAATGCAGTTTTCCGCAAGAAGGCTTGAAATCCTCGCTAATCGAAATGCTTTTTCTTCTGAAACAATATGAGTATAAAAAAGCGGAATGTTCAAACTTTTTTTTTTAGGAAAATTACATTTATCCAAAAATTCTTGCCGCAAAACGTCTGACTTCAGGGCGTCGCTACACCACTAGTATATCTAAACCACTTTGCTCAGGTTAATTCCGTCTGATGAAAGAAGAATACACTGGAGACATACGGCGATAATTGTATGTATCAACCATCTAGACTGAACTACTTGTCTATTTATCAACCAGTTTCATATCTAGACACCGATTTCGACCTTTTTTTTTGTTGAAAATTATTTTTGGGAATTTTTTTTTTTTTGTACAAAGCACCAACCGTTTTTCCAACTAGACACCAATTTTGACTTATTCACTTTCCTCCTTAACCGGTTTCAATGACCAAACATCCGCCAATACATCGACCGGTTTAACTAACATGTTTACTGATCTACCAGCCAACTTAGCCATCGCTAAAAGACCCACATGTCAGCCTACCTAACTGTTTCTGACAAAAGCCAGGTGTTACTTATTTACTTTTTTTTTATCTATTCATTGTTTTCTCGTTTACTTACCAGTTCTCCTCTACGTGCCAGTCGACAGAACCGGTTCCTAATTAACCGAAAAACAGCGATTCTGACTTTCTTGTTTATCTAACAACCGGTTTCCCCCTTCGTTGTCAAGATTTCCCTACATACTCGCCAACCTATCAACCAGTCTAGAAAAGGACATCCGGTGGAGAAAGCGGATGTGAAATTTGCAAGATAGATTCGAACCATACCGCCGACAAAATTTAAGTCAGGGACGCGGGTCTGCTTGACCGGATGAGCACTGGTTAGACGTGCAATATAAACATGCGACTACCATGTTTGTGGATAGGCTATATCAAAAAATCAGCCAGTCTAATAAAGAACCGGATGTGAAATTTTGAAGACAGATTCGAACCATAACGCCGACAAAAATTAGGCCAGAGTCTGCCAGACACTGGCTTGATGTGCAATATAAACATACAGCTATTGCGTGTGTGGATAGGTTATATCAAGCAATCCATCAAACAAATTATTTTCTCACTAATTTATCCATCGCTGTAACAAAAAGATGAACTCTTGTTCCCTCGACCAGGTGCCGCTATCGATCTAGCTCATCATCAAAACCTGGCCCACAAGTCACTGCTAGAGGGCATAGCTATGGACCGTGCGGTCAAGACAGCCACTGACCTCACTAGTGAGGTGGACACGTTGACAATGGTGACCGCTGACCATTCGCACGTGTTCAACATCGCTGGGTACCCAGTCAGGGGCCACTCTATACTTGGTAAGCAAACAGTCCTGATTGAAATAATAAGTAAGAAGCCAGTTAGGCCGAAAGTGCAGTTAAAACATGTAATTATTCACTTTCAAAACCGTCGTAGTAAACTTGCTCGAGATTAGTTTATTTGTTTATTTTCAAAATTTAACGAGTCTAGACATACATTCCCTCAGCTAAATTTCCAGGAATTCTCTTTACAGAATGATTACGGCTTTAAACTTTTAAGGTTTAACAAAATTTTCACAGAATGGGGTTTAAAAGAACAGAGAGATAGAAAGAGAGAGAGAGAGAGAGAGAGAGAGAGAGAGAGAGAGAGAGAGAGAGAGAGAGAGAGAGAGAGAGAGAGAGAGAGAGAGAGAGAGAGAGAGAGAGAGAGAGAGATAAGTTTGTGTAAATGTAAAATTGCTCCAAAAAGGGGTTTTCTATTTTCACATCAGACTTATGACAAATGAGACAAAGTAAATGAATAAACCAAGCTATAATTATTTTGTTATAGATCGGTATCGTAAGTGACAAGACAAAAAGAATATTAGTCTGATCCGTCACAACAGTTGCTGACCATTACGGTTTCCATAACATCAGGAGCCTTACCTCCACAGTACAAAAACTTTATTCTACAACCTTTTATAGACCAACATCTTCAGATGAACAGGCAATCAAATAAAACATTAAACGGATTTCAATAAAAGTAGGTCTGTGGTTTATACTATCTCAATCTACAATTGATTTATCTGGATTTGAACAATGTCTTGAATTTTACGCTGCTTTCTACACAATCTCAAAGAACAGGAAGTACTACAAAACATTTCCTCCCTAAGGTCTCCTCAGGTGATGTGAGCCTTCAAACGGGATGCATAAATCTAACACATTTTTAAAAACAACTATTTATCTGACCAGCACAGCCTTTAACCTCTCGAGTTGCACAATCATGTACTTATCTCAAAAACTCTTTAGGTAAGATGGATAACTCTAATGAAGATTACTGGTACATGCCCACTGACGGCAAAATGTTCACCACCATCCACTATGCTAATGGACCTGGGCCGAACCGCTCTCTAGATCTGGCGGACATCGACACCAGTGAGTGAGGACACTGGCCATTTGTAACCATCTCCCTAGGACCGAGCGGTCTTCCATTATTTTGTTACCTATCCTCTGCTGCATGCAACGAATAGCAAGGTCTTTAGGGAGCTGCAGTTAGCCTGGCCAAAAGCAGAGCTTGATGCATTGGGGAAATAAAAATCAAAACAAAAATCAATAACTACACGTCGTATAAAAAGAGCCAAAGAAGAGCTTTGTTTAATTGTAAAAAAAAATGTACTAAAAATAAAAAAAAATTATTTACCCAGTGTAAATGTAAATTATAAAAGAAAATTTTACTCAAATATTTTATATTTTTAATTTTCTTTATTGCTCCTTTATCCATTTAATCAGTTCTTTGAAATTTCCCAGAAATGGATAAGATCCCGGCTACTTTCGCTTTTGCTTTTGCTTTACGCACTGCTTGAATAGTCTTACCTTTCTACCTTCCTTCCAACCTCCTTGCCTCCGCTCTTGCTAGTCTTAAATTTAAAGTTTTCTATACTGTATGGGAGAAGCTAAAATCAAAGATTCCCGTTTATGCTTATGTCTAGTTCATGTGAGAATTATCTTTATATTTTTTCTGAGTCGGCCTGGACTTCCGGTAAGCTTGGAAATATGATGCAAGGGCATCATTTGATTCTTGTACGGTAAAGACTGGTCTAATATTTGAAGAAACCTTCACCCAGACAAAACGGGGGTGACAATGTTAGCAAAATACAGCATCATACAGGCCAATTGACACTCTCCGGCTGAACCAGTAGCGTGTGTATGGTGAAGCGCTCATATCTATCTATCTATCTATCTATCTATCTATCTATCTATCTATCTATATATATATATATATATATATATATATATATATATATATATATGTATATATATATAAATATATGCCACCGATTCCGTTGTGTTTTCTTCCTGTGCACACGTAATGGGTGTAAATGATTAGTTTTGGGTCTCATTGTTTCAAGCTCTACCCTGTTTGAGGTAGAATTCTTCAGAAGCGCTTGGGATCCATCAATAGCGAACGGGCTATATCAAACAATGAAACCATTACTGTGTTAATCCATCTTCTCTCTGGTTGAAGGGAAGCTGAACCGTGGCAAGCATATCTGGGATACCCCGAGAGACGGGTTGCCCATGACAACCGTTGTGTATGGCAACGGGCCTGGACCAGGGAGAGAACTCGATCTGACCACTGTGGACACCAGTGAGTTGCCGCCTGCAACAACGACTAGGTTACCGTCTTGTGTAGTCTGGTCTGGTTTTGTTTGCCCGGTCGATGTAGTGTTCCCAAAACTAATAAGCACGTGTTTAATAATGGCTGCACATTGCAAAGGTTGACAGATTGTTTTTTGTTTTTTTTTTTGTTTTTTTTTCTAAAACTAGAATGTAGGATGATCCACACATAGAGGATCAATGAGAATTTTATTTTAATTGAAGAAATCCTGCCTGATAGATTTGGATTTGATTTAAAAGAACTATTGAAAGCATGGCCAAATAAATAGCTCGTCTTCTTCATCGTGTTTCACAGCTTTGTCACTTGTGACTCACAACTGGATGTTCATTACTTCGTGTACTCATATTTAAAATGAAAGCTAAAAACAAGTGGATCGCAGTGTAATAACAACTCTCATAATGAGAAATTGAAAGGCTTGTAACTTATGTTTATTTTTCTTCTTGTGACAAAACACAACCAATTTTCTCCACAAAACTTGCAATAAGGGCGGTATCACCATGAAACAGCTTTCTGATTTCAGTTGCTATCTCTATGGAGTAATGGGGAGCCAGGAAATTCTAACTTAATATTTGGCTGATGTCTTTTCTGATGTCTAAAAACAGGGGGAAAATGAGGGGAAAAAAGAGAGAGAGAGAGAGAGAGAGAGAGAGAGAGAGAGAGAGAGAGAGAGAGAGAGAGAGAGAGAGAGAGAGAGAGAGAGAGAGAGAGAGAGAGAGAGAGAGAGAGAGAGAGAATGGAGGAGAAAGGGTTGAGGTCAGGAATTCTTTTGTTAAATGTTCAGAGACGTGAGTCAATTTTTGTGGTTCATGAAAAAATTAAAATGTTTTTACACAACCATGAAAAACTAAAGGTGGTGTTTTGGTAAATCAAATAATGTGTTGCAGGTGTTATATTATCATATGAAATAAAACTTCCATGCGTGCATTCTGTGGGTTTTTTTTTTTTTTTTTTTTAATTTTTGAGAATGTCCTAACAAACTTAATGCATCCAACTTAATTCCATTTTTTGAAGATTTTTTTTTCGTTTATCCGCTTGACAAGTTTGATTACAGCTTATGCATGTGCCTATTTAAATATATATATAATTTTCATATCTATATTTCCTGCTCATTTTCTCTGTTATGAATGTAGCTGTAGGCTTGATAATTTCATTCATTATCGCAGCATATTGCTTGCATGGGCAAAAAACAAAAACAAAAAAAAACAAACGTTTGATTATTTTGGCTGTCCAAATTATAGCTATTTGATAATATTCTTCTCACTGTTCATTCCACAGCTACAATTCCCCTTGCTTTGCTTCCTTGTTAGAAGTGGCTACTCATTGGTTTATCTCACATAGATTGTGTTGTGAATCGATCGATTTATCTTTTGTGATCAACGCAAAATATCTCAACGTTTACTACCGATTGTTGTAACGTAACTAATCAATGACAATGATTACCCTTCATAACCTTTTTCTTCTATGCCCATATTTCCTTATTTGAATTTGTATCAAGATTTAAGTGCGAAAATAATTTTTATACAGATCAAACGCATATAGGCACGTTCAAATAATAAATTAAGACTCTACCTTTAAGTTAACATTGTTATGATAAATTTTGTGCCAGTTTCGTTCTTTCTTCTTTCGATGATGTCCACATTCTGATTTCTATGATATAACAAACATTGGGAAATCGGACATGGGACAGAAGGGACTGCATAGAGACGACATGTTATGATTTGAGTATGTCTAGACTGACCACCACTTTCTCAGACATGATATGAAAAACTAAAGCTTTTGTATTATTTTGAAAATAGATAATTATAAACTTCAGAGAAGTTTTACCCATTTTACCCTTCATTAATTGAAAACATATTAATCTCTTTCCCTCTCTCTCTCTCTCTCTCTCTCTCTCTCTCTCTCTCTCTCTCTCTCTCTGTCTCTCTGTCTGTCTGTCTGTCTGTCTGTCTCTCTCTCTCTTTCTCTCTCTATCTATTTATCTATCTCTTCCACTTCTTCCATATGCTTTACTCCTCTCCCCAACACCCCCCCCCCCCTCCCCCAATCCTATAGCCGCCCTTGACTTCCAGTTTCCAGCAGCAGTGCCTATAGCTTACGAGACTCATGGCGGCGAAGACGTGTCCATCTACGCCCAAGGTCCCATGTCCCATCTGGTCTCCGGGAACTGGGAGCAGCACTTCATCGCCCATCTCATGGCCTACGCCGCCTGCGTGGGACCGGACAAGTCGCACTGCACGGAGGACGGTCGGGAAAGTTCCGATTTTTGTAACGGAGCGATTCAGGGAGCTAGGGCGGGGAAGCGAGAACTGGGGTTCGCGTTGATGGTGGTGATAGCTTTTGTTAGATATTTGTTGTGATGCTCGTCGTTAATTTGGTGAAAATGTTGCTTTTTAATTTCGAAATTTATATAATGAATGAGACCTTTCTATCTTTTGTTTTTGTTTGTTTTTTTGTGCAATCTAGCAAATATTGATTTCGTTGCAAGGTAAAGTGATTGGGTCCTTGCTGTGTAGTAATTTTGATTGCTATGTTGCTTACCCTGACGATATGGGTCGGGTAAAAAGTGAAAAGTGGTTGTGTGATTTCGTTGGTAGCGAGGCATCAGTAGATGGTTATGATGGTGGTGATGATGATGCTCAAGATAACGAAGATGGAGGGATGATGATGATGGTGATAATAATAATGATGATTTTGATGAGAAGAAGAAGAAGAAGAAGAAGAAGAAGAAGAAGAAGAAGAAGAAGAAGAAGAAGAAGAAGAAGAAGAAGAAGAAGAAGAAGAAGAAGAAGAAGAAGAAGAAGAAGAAGAAGAAGAAGAAGAAGAAGAAGAAGAAGAATGTTATAATGGTGGTCAACATTTTCATGTCACTTAACAAAGGAGGATAGGAGAGGAAGGGAAAAGGGTAGTGACGTTGTTTTAGCATCTGAGATTAATAAATTATTATGATCAAGAGAGATGATCACGACGAAGAGGTTGGTGATGATATTATATAAAGTGGTAGTGATTATGATGATGATAACGATGATGATGATGATGATGACGACGATGATAATGATGATGATGACGACGATATTGATGATGATGATGACGAAGATGATAATAATGATGATGATGATGATGATGACGATGATGAGGATGTTGATGATAATGAAAATCATGATGAAGGTAAAAAGTGTGCTATGTGATGCATTTTGTATTTTCGTGATTTATATATTTCCTGAATGTATTTGAAGACATTTTCATTTCATGATAACTACTTGATTGTATCAATGCAATTGATTGCAACGAAAAATGAATCAAAGGATGCACAATTAATTACCAGAGATGAGTTTAAGAATAGTTGAAAAAATAATAATGTATCCCAAAATTGCGATGTTATTAAATGCGACCAACGAAGGTGGGAGAAATGGGTGGGTATAAGAGAAAGCTGTAGTAGATGGCAAGGGCGTAAGAGTGCAGAGAGAACGATTACTTGCTGTATGATAAATATGTGTTTTGAGCATTGATGAGAGAAAGAGGAGAATATTTTGCCAAATCTTGCGAGATGTCTCCAAGCTGTGCAACAATGATAGAGTGCACCGATAAACTTTGCTGGCGGAATTGATGTTCACAGGCTGTGTTTATCAGGCTTTCAAGGAAGGTAACTCTCGCTGAAATTTATTAGGGATATCGTCTACTAGCCCTGAAATTCAGCACCCTATACGTTGATTAGTAGCAGCCCGGTGGAGCTTGCGATGATTGTTGTTGAATTTGGAAATGGCAACATTGCTGTGTTTGAAGGTCTTATGGGTTCGGTTTGGGATTGTGAGTCTTGCTACTGTTATAATAAATGTTGTTTTAACACGCACAGTTGTAATTATCACTGTGCTGAATATTAATGTATTATTTGTATATGATTATAGACCAACAAAAGCTTGACACTGACTCAACATTACATAAATAGTATTTTATGATTATCCTCTTTACTATGATGTTGTTTAAGAATATGATAAAAATGGCATTTAAATGTTGAGAAAGAAATACCCTGATAATATGGATGACTCTAAACCATAAGTGAGCCTTTTGCTCTGTATTTCAATTGTTTCACCTTAAAACCAGTGGCTCTTTTTTTCTTACGCTCAATTAAGTTAGATTGTGTTTCTTTGCATTTCAACTTCTTTTGGTGTCACGGTATTTGAAATCCATATGAATGAGTACCTTTTTTTTTTTAATTTCCATTTACTTTTGCTAAAGTAAATTTGTTATTGAAAAAAAAGTCTGCTAGCTCATCGACTTATTAATATTGAAGACAAAGAAGGGTTATAATTTTTTATTTTGTATGCATTTAATACTGATAAATGTCTCCTTTAGTTTATACTTTTTACTCTATCGCTGGCTTAAAACAACAATTTCCTTAGTCCGCTTGTTTTCCGAAGGACTTAGAATCTTGTAAGTGTATAAAACATGACAAATAAGCCTACATATATTTACGTCGGTTTTCTCTTACAGTTTACCCAATAATATTTGCTTAATAAATAATATTATGCATTTAATTCATTTTATATGCCACAAGAGGCTTCCAATGTCAAAATAATGAACGATCCTTTGTGTGAGTACAACATACCTGCATTAATTTCAATTAATATTTATCAATTTGATTTTTGTCGTTGTTATAATGTTACATGTTAATTTCTATAACACAAGTTGCATTGTCATTTTCCTTATTCGATTTGTGTTAGTAATGGTGACACGTTTAATTTGCATCAAATTCCGACGCAACCACAACCCTTCCTGTATACTCCATATGTGCGCCTTTTTCCACGTTACATGTTTTCCATTAACAAGCGCAACGAGTGCACTATAAAATACCTGTCGCAGATTATGACACTCATGTCTCGAGCAACACAATACTTGTAACGTGAGATGTTTAATTTTTTTCCCCATGCTGTGAATGTGCGTACTATATTCAATTTGTGGTATTATTTTTGGGACATTATTGTATACAATACAAACAAAGAGGGTTTCAAAATGGCATTATTGAATGAATTTCATCTCAGGTTTCCTACCTTCATTCTACAGCTGTGTGTTTGTGTGCAAAAAATCAGTAAGAGTTGTTTAACAATTCTTATATTAAATACATGCATGTATTATGTATTCTAGGTTGTTTATGTGCAGTGTTTATGCTTCTTTGTTTTCCGACTCTTCGGGCTGACAAAGTTTGAAGTCTGGCGTAAAGCTTATTGTTACAAAATATAATGTATTGCAAACCTGGTTGTTGCCTTTGTTATTGGTGTAGATTCATCGTTAAACAAAAATAAAATAAAATATATAAACATTAAGTAAAAATTCTCGACCAGTAACGTCTTTATTATTTTTTTTAACCTTTTCTTAATTATTATTATTATTATTATTATTATTATTATTATTATTATTATTATTATTATTATTATTATTATTATTATTATTATTATTATTATTATTATTATTATTATTATCATTATCGTCATCATTATTATTATTATTATCATCATCATCATCATTATTATTATTATTATTATTATTATTATTATTATTATTATTATTATTATTATTATTATTATTATTATTATTATTATTATTATTATTATTATTATTATTATTATTATTGTTATAATTATTACCATTGTTATTATTATTATTATTATTATTATTATTATTATTATTATTATTATTATTATTATTATTATTATTTTTATTATTATTATTATTATTATTATTATTATTATTATTATTATTATTATTATTATTATTATTATTATTATTATTATTATTATTAATATTATTATTATTATTATTATTATTATTATTATTATTATTATTATTATTATTATAATTATTATTATTATTAATCAAAATGAAATTTTATTATTAAAATATGATTAATGTTATTGTTATTTATTATTATCATTGTTATTGTTTTTGTTAAGTTGTTTATTACTAATGTGTATTTATGTTATCACAATAATTATTCAAAAGTAGTTTAGAAAAACCGAAGCCGAATTTCCATCAATTGCCAGGTTAGTAGTCAGTGGCAGTTAATAGCAATATAGAAAATAGGGTGATTCTTTACTCTTCCAGTCTATTTCAGGTTACTGGTCAGAGGCAGTTAATAGCAATATAGAAAATAGGGTGATTCTTTACTCTTCCAGTCTATTTCAGGTTACTAGTCAGAGGCAGTTAATAGCAATATAGAAAATAGGGTGATTCTTTACTCTTCCAGTCTATTTCAGGTTACTAGTCAGAGGCAGTTAATAGCAATATAGAAAATAGGGTGATTCTTTACTCTTCCAGTCTATTTCAGGTTACTAGTCAGAGGCAGTTAATAGCAATATAGAAAATAGGGTGATTCTTTACTCTTCCAGTCTATTTCAGGTTACTAGTCAGAGGCAGTTAATAGCAATAAAGAAAATAGGGTGATTCTTTACTCTTCTAGTCTATTTCAGGTTACTATTCAGAGGCATTTAATAACAAAACGTGGGGTGATTTCTTAAGTTTACCAGCCTTATTCTCATTGTTATTGTGATTAAACAACGATTAAACCTAGATTTCAATGATCTTGTCACGAGCAAAAAAAAAAAAAAAAAGAGAATTAGGAGTATTACTATTAGATCAAAGTACAGAAAGCCATCAATTATTGGCCATGTCTGATTTGGCTAAGCTAATCACTACAAGATAGTGATACTTCAGCCATTTACTTTGGAAATACAAAAATCGTTCTAATAACAAATTAAAATATTATAGTTGGTTCAGAAATAAATAATTGCACTAAATTGTAAATATCTTTTGGACTATAGAAGGACCTTAATAGCTTATTAAAATATTTGATAAAAAACTTACAAAAAGCATTTTTTTAACCACATCCAACATATCTAACAAGTGATTTTGCTTCTTTGTTAAATTTAAGTACCTTTCTTTAGAGCAGCAACTGCTCGCCCTAAAGACTATGACAGAAGATTGGTATAATGCTGTGCTTTGAAAAGGACAAGACAAGCAACATGTGTATACCAATTCATTTTTACCTTTATATCTGATCTTATTGCTATGGTATCAAAAGTAATGATCACATGAATTTAAACTGGTTTAAAAATTCTTGAGAAAAGAAAATCAACTTACACATCAAGGGCAAAATCCCTTAACTAGGGTGATGTCACATTGATTCTAATCGCGTCACTCTTCAAAACTCAATAGATGGTAAGGATTCCCTCTCAAAAGCAAATTGTCTCAAGTTGTTTAGTCTGTGGCTGGTGATCTTCTCAAAATGAAGAAGAGGTTGAAGATCTCCGTCAGATTATCACTGAAGATGTTGAGAGGAGCATATATGAATAGACAGGAACGAGTTACACAGAGAAGGGATAGGGGAAGAAATGGGAGAGAGAGAGAGAGAGAGAGAGAGAGAGAGAGAGAGAGAGAGAGAGAGAGAGAGAGAGAGAGAGAGAGAGAGAGAGAGAGAGAGAGAGAGAGAGAGAAAGAGAGAGAAAATTTGTATACATTTGTATCAATTTTAAAATGGTTTTATGTATTGATGATTTTTTTCTAATGCTGAAACTGGTTTGAATGAAGCAAATTTTTCTTGGTGTAACGTGGAGTTATAAATTTGTAGATTAGAAGAAGCACAAGAATGTCATGGAAGAATGAACAAAATCTCCGCCTAGCGAAAACAATTAGGTCAAACGTTCATGCATGACCACTTGGCCTAGTTGGGTTGACTTTTCCCTTCACTATTCATCAAAAGTAATCTGTGCACTAATCTTTTTCATTCTCCCTATCTCAATTTGCTCAATATCGGTTACGTCTTAAAATTCTCAGTTGGCTCCACCTGGCCATGTAAAAAGAAAAATAACGATCTAACATTTAGATCGAGACTTATAATTATTTCCTTTGGAATGAAAATCACCTACTACAATTATAGCCTCATGTCATGCCCTGTTTCAGTTAAAAGATCGTGATTTACTCTAAATCCAGCTCTAACTATAGGCTTTCTCATTGATTTCAACAATTGAGATTTAGATATGGTATCCTGACAAAAACAAAAACAAAAACAAAAAACGCCTAGCTGTATTCACTATTATCATATGAAGAAATAAGAATGATCTTTTGTTGGAAATAAGGGTGAGCTCTGGGTGTAAAGATAGAGAGAAGATTTTTTTTTGGACTTTAATGAACGATAAAGTAATCACCAATATCATAGATAGCTCTAACTACAATACAAATCTCAATATTGGAATTGAAATGTATAAAAATTTATAATAATAATAAAAATAATAATAATAATAATAATAATAATAATAATAATAATAATAATAATAATAATAATAATAATAATAATAATAATAATAATAATAATAATAATAATACAAAATACATTATAAATATTTATATAAACATGATTCAATTGGCAAAAAAAAACAAAAAAAACGTGAGGGTTTGTCTTACCTTTAGTTTATCATACTCTACTACCAATGGCTTTAAAATTTCAATATATGTAGATCTATATGAACAAATCAGGTGATTGATCTGACAAAAGCTATATGTAGATCTACGATATCGTGCCTCTAATGCATCGAATAGACTAGGCCTTGATTACACTGGCTTCGCTAAATAATTACATGTATTGTACTAAAAAATATTCTTTGTAAATCTCTAAATCTAAATCTAGCACTAGATCTAGTAGTCTTAAGTAAACGGCACAATAGTCACTGCTTCGGGCGTTTTAATCAGACGTACTCGAGCTAGGTTTAGATCTAGACCTAGCTTGATCTAAGTCTTGATATGTATGGTGCACCTTTATATTTTGGAGTCATGTATTTAATTACTTTTACAGAGTAAGTTTATGGATATCTCAAATTATTTTATTGATTAATTTTTAAATTATGATAATGAAAAATGACAGTATGAGTGATCTCTCACGGCCTCAGTCCATAGCGGGGAGGCGCCGATTGCAGGCGGGAATTTAGTTAAAACTGTCTTAGTTTCGCTATTTTCATGTATTGAGAAACTTGAAAAATTTGTTGGCTTAAAACTCAGAAGAAAATTAACCACGTAAGTTATAAATTTTTATACATAGGCCAGGAAAAATGCTGGTACGGTGCTCTTTTTTATGCTTGCTGTCATGGAAAGGAAGTTTGTTGTGACCAAAACTATTATGTCGGACGACCCTAGCAGCCACTGAAACGAAAGGATGAAAAAGTTGAAGTTTTTGCTCAGTCTGGACATCTGCGTGTCCTCATTAACCTGTGGTGCTGGGGTTATCGGCACGGATCGGTATCCTACCCGCGGCACGCAGCGTGACTCACGGCACATCGAGTAGATGCACGGTACGCGGCGCTGTGCCGTGCCGTGCCGTGGGATCCGTGCTAGCTTCTAAACAGCACATGCGTACCGTCGACTTCAAACTGATTCTATGCGTAAAAATAACATCGTGCGCGGCGTGCAGACAAATAGGCGACATTTTTTTGTTTGTTATAGACCTTCCCGCCAGACATCACTCAGCAGTCAGCACGAATCTCTGGCTGCGGGGATCAAGCCTGCACAAGGGAAATTTAGGAGAGGGGAAAGGTGGAGAGGGAGAGGAAGGAGTAGGATGCAGTAATGAAATGAAAAACAAAAAATATCAACAAGTGAAAATAGACAGTCCTCACAGAATTAGACCGCAATCAATGCGAGGTTTCTTTTATGCAAACTACACGTGTCTCTTCATTCTTCTCTGCTCTGGCGGATTAGAATCATCCTCTCTTTTAGCTTTGTGTTTACCTATTATATTGCTGTCCTTAAGACTTATTGCACTTTAAAATAACGAGTTGATACTGTTTCAATGTCTTTGCTCTCTGTTAATTAAATAACCATTTTTCCTTCTGTTTCGTGAGCAAAATTTAGTTCCTGCTGCTCTTTAAATGTTCTTTGAATTTTAATACTTATCAAATTTTAGTTGCAATAGCACGCTGATGTTATAATTTTAATTATTGTAATTAAAAAAGAACAGATTCAGGTTATAATTATGTTTTATTAATCGTAAATGCATGACTTATTGTTTCGCATCAGCTCTGCTTACATGTCTCTGTTTTAATTACTCAAATTATAGAGTTTTTACTTATTCAGTTTATTTTTAAATTAGATTTTAATTGCCATGTTAAAAAGTTATTTTCTTACCTCTCTTATCTAGACCCAACACCGCTCATTAAGCCTCAGACCAGCTTTGTTCCTTTACACTATGCAGCCGAACTCTAATCTATATTTTTAGATATGACAAAGTTAAGCCAAAGGATGTGTGTGATACTGTAGACTGTGAACACGCGGCATGTGGGTATATCTGTGTGTGTGTGTGTTTACCAAGGTACCGGGACGTGTTAGGCGTGCGCCCTTTTAGTTGCCACTCGATGACTCGAGAGTCGCCGCCTGCATTCAGTGCCGAGTCCCTAGATTTAACTTTACCGCCCCACGGATCAGGATGAGTCGTGCCGCGAATCGGGACATGCCGTGCCCGCGGTACCCTGAGCCACGGGACCGATACTCGACGGGTAGTAAAATATCGAGTAGACCCCAGCACTAGACTGGAAAGGAAGTGAAATCTGTGAATTTTGTGACGTCACATGGAATTCCGTGCCCGTTTAGACTCAGGCGAATATGGGTACACAGGTCCCTATAGACACATTGTTAAAAAAATAGTTGCTACGCCTAACTTTAAAAAAAAAAAAAAATTCACATCCCATAATCAATGTAAATTACTGCGCACCAATTTTTATTTACCACCATTCTTTTTTTCCCTCTCTCTCAAGGTAATGTTTTATTTCCCCCAATATAATCAATTTAACCCTTAAAATGCACTTTCGTGCACAAATAAATGACGGAAATGACAATACGTAATAGATATAAGCTTAGTCCTAAATCTAAGTATGAGCAAAGGAGGGTTTGAACGTGCCAAATAAACTCTAGAAGTCTGAAGCTCTTCTCAACATAATTATATTATGCGCTGAAGGAAACAATGGCCTTCTATGCGGGCATACATGCATTAAACCTATAATCTTTGGATTAATTCAGATTAATTATTAGCAAGACGTTGGTCTAATCATTTGATTCAATATAAAAGTTTGATGAGGTAAGCTACATGCCCCCTTTTCAATGTAGACAGTGTGGTCGTGTATGATTCGATGCAGCCTGATAATCTTTTAGAACCCGCCTGATGTCCTTCTAGTCAACGATAGAAAGAAATACCTAGGAATAAAAACAAATTGATTTAGATCCAATTTAGATAAGATAAAATTTACCTCTAGATCTGCTTCTGTACCTGTAGATGTCAGCTCTGGTTAAAGGTCTCTCGATACACACACTCTAAAAGCAATGTCCTGTGTCGTATTCTAGGGTTGAAAGAAGATTCTTTTCTAGTTTTAAAACCATGATTATATGATATCGAAATGGTAAAGTCTCAGTTGCTCTTAAACATATAAATCTAGATCTAGATTTTACGGGTCTTAATCAGTTGCCAATATTGGCATTGAGTACTTTAATTTTCTTCCGTTAAGTCAGATCTTATTCTAAATAAATTATGGTTTAAATCGCAGATTTAAGTCTGATCTTTGATTTCATAAGACATTTTCCCATGACTGTTTTTAACGGAATCTTATTTTCGTGACGTGTGGACACCGATGTATTACAGCCTCGATATTTTTATTTATTTTTATTTCAATTCACACGAGCTCATCCCACCCGAGTCAAAAATCCTCCTAATGTGCGTAGTCTAGAGGGTTAATAAATCACGTATACTAGATCTATGTCTTGAAAAGAAAATAAAGTAGAAATAACGAGGTGGGTCGCTCGGTTTTCATCTCCGAAATCAATCTTGAAACACGCACGTCAGGTCTGATTTAAAATTTTTGCAATGACGTGCGTGCCATGGTATTTTCAAAGGCATAAGTCATTTAAAAAAAATAGCAAATTCAATTGACGGCCAGATCAGAAATTTATCGATGAAGTAGCATTCATAATTTTCAATATTTAAACCATTAAGAATTTCAACGAATGACCGTCTATTCTTCTCCGTTGTTTCGTCAATACTTTATCTTATTACTTCTCCACCGACACGTTCAAAATAAACATTTTTCGATCTGGTCATTAAATGGAGAATGGACAAAAGATCTTACGATTACTTTTGGAAATGCAGGGGAATAAGATTAAAAAAAGAATTGATAAAATATTTTGATTCCTCTCCAATTGATCTGATCGGTTGTAACTAATAATTAGAACTAATAAAAAAGACAAAGAAACTTTTTTTTTTTGTTTGAACCCGCCTCGTTTCTTTGCAAATTAACTAGTCAAACAAAACAAAAAAAAACAAAAAAACACTCACTGTCTGTCAGTCTCAGCCTCCGTTGGTCTCTCTCTCTCTCTCTCTCTCTCTCTCTCTCTCTCTCTCTCTCTCTCTCTCTCTCTCTCTCTCTCTCTCTCTAGTCTCTAACCCAAATTAATTTCACTTTTCGCGCCTAGCTGTCACCTCTAACAATGCCGCTTTGCGCATGTCTGGGCGGGAAAGAAAAGGCGCAGGCCGTGAAAGCGCAGCCAGACGGCAAAAAGGCCCAAGATGACGCCAAGCGCTCCAAGACAGCTGGTGTCCGCAAAAAGGTCTATATCACGCGGAGCATTCATGAGGACGCCATCGCTCTTCTCGAAGACAAGTTTGACTTGACAGTCTGGGAATTCGACGAAAAGGTTAGGTCAGCTCCACACATAATGATGATTAACTCTATCGAAATACACATATATTTCAAGTAGGTTGGCACTTGCCACAACCTGACTACGCACATAGTTGAAACTGGATAGTGAGTTACAAAATCGCATCCAAACCATAATTTGGGATTTGTTTTATAAAGCTTTCTTAAGTTCATTTCTACAGAACTATGCATTCATTGAACTAGCTTGGCACATGCCATCACCTGACAACGCACATAGTTGAAGCTGAATAGTGTACTGATTACCAAGGTATATCAAGTGGATGGAAGCTCGGGAGAAATGGGTTCATTGCTACACGATGATGGTGAATAGAAAGTTATTTTGGTGACACTGGTGGTTGGAAACATAATGGCGATGACGATGATGATAATAATGACGATAACGGCATTGGTGATGATGAAATAGACTAAATAAATATATCGGTACGGTGATGATGGTGATAATATCCAGGATGTTTTTTTTAAAGACGTTAGACTTTATGATTGCGCGAAAGAGGAGGATCGCTTTGGCAATGCTGATTTAATTTATTACAACGACAGATAATGACAATGACGACGATGATTATGACAATAGGGGATTGTTTTCTTTATGCATGGCGATAAGAAAGAATATTTAAATGTCGACGACGATGATGGCGTTCGGGGTGTGAAAGTGCGAAGACTTAGGATAAGCACATTACCATTGGGATGTGATTGCCCTAGTTATAATATCAACTTTCTCCCCATCAAGCTTTGTGCATTGCAAGGTCGTTGTCTTTGATATCATTTTTTTTCCCCGGGGGGGGTGGATGCGAACTACCCATTTTTAAAAAAGTATATAAATTATGTTTTGCCCATGTCCCAAAAAAAAAAAAAAAAAAAAAAAGTTCGGCCTCATGATACTAATGAGGTCCCCGGCGAGAGTTCTTCCTTTCATCTAACCATTTAAGAGTAAATGGTCACGTGGTAAATCTTTCTACAAAAGGCGGAGTAGTAAGACTAAGCTACGCTCCCTTCTCTGACGTCCTGTTTGAAGCCGAGAAAGGTATATGGGTTGGTTACAGTCTGCCCGGGGAACAAGTAATTTGAAAACGGCTTTAAGATCTTGATGGATTTGCAAAACATTTTTTTTCTACTTCGGGTATCCCCCTCCCTGTCCATTCGTTCTTGTCTTGAAACGAGCTTTCCAGGTCCCTCGTGAGCGGTTCCTGCAGGACATCACCGACGTGTCGGCCATTATTTGTTCCTTCATGGAGGAAATCAACGACGAGGTGCTGAGAGCAGCAGGTGAGCAGCCATCTTTTCTCTGTCACGTGTTGTGCTCACTGACACACTGGTTTTTACTGGGGTACAAGTCATTGATAATTCACGGGGGTTCGAGGCTCTTTATATTGACAGTCAAGGTGTTAGCAATAAATAGATCAAAGAAGACAAAGAACCTATTTCTCTCTTATTAATTCTAAATTTTGCATTATGCCATACCTAACGAAAGTTGATACAATCAGATTAAATTTATTTGGTGATAGTTGCTTGCCAAGTAACTGACCTAATGAATCGTTGCTCGGCTTATCAATGGATTGATTACTTTTCTGCTTGGTTTGGATGGTAAACTTATTTTCGAAATACGATGATTTCGTGCTAAATTCACCGTACTATTAGAAACAGTGAAACAAAGGATGACATAGATTTACATACCCAATAACTTATTCATGATAAAATGATATTTCGTTTATCAACCCCCATTGATATCGCTAAGTTAATATCATCATTCTCTAGAAATGGCCTAATGCAATGATTAGAATTAATCGAGCCTTAAGCCCCCATCACGCAATTGAAGCTGATATTTTAATATCTCTTACGCTCGTTCACTAAAGGACTCCATCAAGAAAAATAAATTTCATTTGATCCCCTTGATGCAGCTTCCCCCGATAAGCATATTTAAATCTAACTTTTTGCAGCTCGTTAATGTTGACTTGTAATCATGATATATAGCGTGCCCGCTTCCCGAGTTTGTTGTTATTACCTACCACTGGAGTAACGAGAGTGTCACGCATGTTTCATCTCCTCCAGGCCCGTCCCTTAAGATCATCTGCTCGATGACGTCCGACTTGAGCCACATCGATCAAGAGGAGTGCCGGAAGAGGGGCATCATCCTGCATCACGTGGCCGATCTCTGCGCAGACGTGAACGCTGAGTTGACGGTTGCGCTGCTCTTGATGACGAGCAAGAACCTCATTGAAGGTTTGCTTGTACCCATGCTGGAAAGGAGGGGCCAATAGGTTTATTTTTGTTGGTTCGGTTTCTGGTTAGTTTGACTGCAGCTGCGATAGATGATCGCAAGCTTCTTCCGATCAAGAGGGCTGGTGCAGTAAGCAGCCGCCGTCGGCTGTAAGTGGTCGCCATCTTTATTTTGGGCAATGAGTTGCCTTCCCTATTTGAGATGACTGGTGATTTTTAGCCCGTCTTAATTTGAACTAAAATTATTAATACAGGCATAACGCGACCACTTTTAGAGGCTTAGAGAGCTTCGAGAGAGATACTTATGGTAGACCAAGCCAGGACAAGGGAGATGTAATCAGTTGAGGCTCCAAAATCACAGATGATAGCTGTGTGATACGCGTGCTATATTGAAACGTTTTATTTATTTATTTTTTTTTTCTAAGTTTTCGATATAATTTTTTCATTTCAAGGTGATTTCGGGCCTTTTTATAGGGATCAAAAACCATTTTTTTTTTAAAACTCAAACAAGGGGGAGATAAATGAGTGAAGGTAACCCTAGTCGAGGCGTCCTCCGAAAGAACTGTAGATTGGATTAGGTCGAATCTGCTGTTGAGATGCCAAAGGCAATGAGATTAAAAAAAAAAAAAAAGATTTATGGAAGATACTTAGATGTAACGAGCACTGCCCAGCAACCAAAAGCCTCGAGAAGACGCCGGTCAGTACTGCTTCGTTAAGAATATCGTTTTTTTTTTTTTCATTTGATCCGAGTCTCCTTTCATCTTTACTTGCTTGAATTTGCGCATCTCTGGATAACTTCTGTTTTATGCAGTGGGGGTTGGGAGTAACCATGGGGGTAAGGTAAGAACGCGGTATGAAGGGCAGGAGAGAAGGGTGGGCTTAAATGGCGGCTAACTAGCGTTTAATGCTTGCCATAGTCGTCGCCATCGCTGAGACATGCGCTAGCAATCACCGAAACCTCATTCATGCTTTAGCGTATAGTTTGATCAACAGGGGGGGGGGGGGGGAATATGCTTCTTCCCATAACAAAGCGACAAGATATTTACACATTCCGAAAGGAAGAGATATTCGTATATATGGTCATATTACATAGCGAATATTGGAGTGTTGCATTCATCACCCAATCAAAAAACCAAATACGGAATCAATCCTGCCTACAATCCAAATTACATGGCAGTGAGTACACATATTCGCTGGCCAATGAGTCACTCAGACAATTTATCAAATAATAAAGCTGCTACTTAGTTTAATCTCTCAAAGGATAAATCAACAAACTACAGTGCATTAGTGTTAAACCGAAATTCTAGGGTCTGAAAAAAATTTTTTATGCTTCAAACATATTTCAGTTTAACCAACTTTCAACCAATTCGCAGGTCAAGAAGCCTTTGTTAATGGCGACTGCAAGTTCCGCGGTTATGATCTCAAAAACAAGACCATCGGCTTTCTCGGATTCGGCCGCGTTGGATTCGGTGTGGCCAAGAGGCTGGAGGGATTCGATGTAGCGCGCATCATTTACTTGTGAGTAATATTGGAGGTTGGAGGGATTCGATGTAGCACGCATCATTTACTTGTGAGTAATATTGGAGGTTGCAGGGATTCGATGTAGCGCGCATCATTTACTTGTGAGTAATATTGGAGGTTGGAGGGATTCGATGTAACACGCATCATTTACTTGTGAGTAATATTGGAGGTTGGAGGGATTCGATGTAACACGCATCATTTACTTGTGAGTAATATTGGAGGTTGGAGGGATTCGATGTAGCGGGCATCATTTACTTGTGAGTAATATTGGAGGTTGGTGAGATTCGATGTAGCGGGCATCATTTACTTGTGAGTAATATTGGAGGTTGGTGAGATTCGATGTAGCGGGCATCATTTACTTGTGAGTAATATTGGAGGTTGGAGGGATTCGATGTAGCGCGCATCATTTATTGTGAGTAATATTGGAGGTTGGAGGGATTCGATGTAGCACGCATCATTTACTTGTGAGTAATACTGGAGGTTGCAGGGATTCGATGTAGTACGCATCATTTACTTGTGAGTAATATTGGAGGTTGGTGAGATTCGATGTAGCGGGCATCATTTACTTATGAGTAATTTTGCTGGGTGAATCGCTTCTCCTATTGAGCCGGCCTTAGCGTGAATTATCTGACAATCGATATAATGTTTCAATACAAAGCCAATATCATTTTGGTAAATGAGCGAGGTGTTTATGATAAAGGAGTGAAAACTAAAGCGCTCTCCGAGCTTGACTAGCTCTAGCATATTGTCTTAAAAGTAGACTCTTTTCAAACTACAGTTGAATCTGGATGAAGTCAACACCTCGGAAACGAAAAAATAAGTTGACCTAAACTTTAGTTGAAGTAAGAGTAATGACTTGAGCCACTGCAAAAATAATATATAAGGAAATACAAAATAGGACAGCCAAAAAGAGATTACTTAAATGCAAGGTATTGACTTTAGGTGGATTCCACTTCAAATCTTCTGACCTGATCCCTCCTACGCTAAGATCTATAATTGTCTCTTCCTAGAATTTCTCTATCGACTTTACAAACGTTTATTGATTCTTGGCTTTCACCAACGTGAGTCTGCCTCGAACTCGCCGTTTATTGAAGACTGAATGTCTAAAAAATCAATGAGTGGACCATGGTCAGCGGCGGGTGGTATAAATGATGATTCGAATCTCGCCGACAATAAACCAGACTCGAGTCCGATCTTTCCGGTGATGCCGTGCCTGACCATGGGTTCAAAACTCTACTCTGTAAATTAATATCTTATGATTATCATAAATCGACGAACTATATAAACATCGTAGAAACATCTTGAATATTTTTTTTTTTAATCGACGTCATTTCAGCACTTCGAAGGTATAGCTTTTTCTTTTTGATTTAAAACGCACTGAGCTCAGAGAAAACTGAAAAAAAAAAATGCCGACCGATTACAGACTCTTTTTCCTGATTCCAGCTCCAAAAAAGAAGAAGTCTATGATGTGGAACCCAAACCCGAGCGTGTGGAGACTGCAGATCAAATCTTTGCCGAGTCTGACTTCATCGTCTGCTGCCTCAGTTTGTCAGAGGAAACCAAAAACTTTATCAATAGAAAGGCAAGACTTTAATCCTGCATAACATTGCGTAACGTCCTTACGGAAATATCTAGCCCGCGATGATTCGGTTGAAATTAGGATTACGTCGTTGACTGCAAGAAAACCTGATATATTTTTTTTACAAAAATAACTATTATCGGTTATCCAATAAAAATGTGTGGGTCAAAATTAGAACGAAGCGTTGTTTTCCTTGCTCTCGAATCCTCTTGGGGAAGGATAATAATTGGTTGTTTAACGTCTTTCTATATTTTTCAGATCGTTTTCAGAAAACCTTTTTACCCAACGAAACAAATTTCTAAAACATAATAAAGGTCGGCAGGTCAAAAAGATTATAGTAAAAGGTTTATGAACACCTTATTTTAGGCCAGTCAGTCCCGAAAAGTAAAACAAATTTTTCCATAGTGTAGAGTTATATATTTTCATTAATTTCTTATCAAAGTTAGGATACAGAGCAATTTTTTTTTTTAGTAAAAGAACGGCCTTCAAACTCGCATCGACCTCTCAGAGCAGAATATTCTCGCTCCTTTCCATTGCTCTTATACATTCTGGGAAATTCTTGAGGGGTGAACAGTGAGCTCTCAAATCGACTGCCTGGCCTGCCTTAACGAGCGCTTAGAAATTGACGTTTGTCTTGATGTTGGGGATGGTTAAGAAGAGCACAGAAAAAAAGACAATAAAACAAAACCAAACAAAACAAAACAAAACCGAAGTTTTTCTTTGCGCATACTGGTAAGGAACTCGTGATATTACATTAAGTACGATAGTGGTATATAATACTTTCCTTTTGCTTAGGCT
>JAWDGP010003385.1:132500-135000 GCA_033675545.1 Elysia crispata | reverse complement strand
GTACATTATATCAACATTAAACAAAGATTAAACTGACCTTTGATGCCTGGATATCAGATGCTTATAACTAGATTATACAAATCAAGAAAAAAAAAAATGTACCGCAGCAGTGCCGATAGTGATAGTCATCTACTAGAATCTAGATCGATGCCTTGACCACATCTAGATCTAGATCTTATTAATTAAGTAGACTATCACAAAATGTTGGTAAAGATCCCCGAATTGTCCACAATCTACCATATAATTCTTGAACACGGAAAAGTATGGGAAATACCGAAAACAATGAAGATACAAAATTAATCCACGAAGTCCTCAAAAAAATAGAAATAATATTAATATGAGAATGCACGGGACAAGTGGCTCTATAGCTCAGTTGGTTAGAGCGTCTGCCTAGTAAGCAGAAGGTCGAGGGTTCGAATCCCCCTGGAGCCTGTTTTTTTTTTTGTTTTTTTTTTAATTTATTAATTTTATTCGTTCCTTGTATGAGTAATATTTCCCTTAAGATTTACTTCTATTTTATACTGGGGTTGCAAGAAAAGCACTGGCTTTGCACAAGAATTTTATTTAGAATGTATTTCATGTGGTAAAATTGTGTGGTCTTTAAATTCCTCTCCAACATCAGTCTAAACGTTTTGACATCGATGTCCAGACTGTATGTAGTGCTTCGAAAAAATGTGGCATGACTGTAGCAGCCATGAAGGAATCGTTCAACATAATCAATATCATGAATCATTGAATGTAATGCACTGTAAGGCTTAAAAACAAAAAAATAATCATGGAGGCCAGAGATGCTGCTAGGTCTAGAGCTGCTGCCGATGAAGCGAAGAGACGATCTATAGAAGTAGTAAATGTTGGAGATCATCATATGTCGAGGATGTATTCTACAGATCATGGTGAGCACAACTGGAGTTCAGGTAGTAGATGCATGATAATATATTATATAATTGGACGTGGCACAAAAGAGGATACTCATCCTCATTATGGATTAGGCGTGGTTGAGGACATTGACAATGTTTTGGTCGTCGATACACACGCTCTGTAAAACTACGAGAGGGGCTGTGAAAAAAGTACTTCCCTCAGACTCTGCTGACTTAAATGCTTGGAGTGAAAATCACACACAAAAAAAAAATCGTGTAATAATAATTTTGATGGCACTTCGAACGCAATAGAGGTAGAGAAAGCTGAGGAAATATTGATTTATGGGACTGTGCTATGTGATGGTGACTCAAAAGCCTATGTCAGCAGATTAGGTATTTATGACATTAAAGTTGTAAAAAAAGACTATGTCGACCACATAGCCAAAATAATATAGACATTCAGCTAGATTCATTGAAAAAGAGTAATAAAAGGGTATTATATAGGAAGCTAACTGCTGCTAAAATTAAAAACAAAACAAAACAAATACCCGGTTCTTATGCTTCAAATTTACGTAACAATGCATCTCATGTGAAGCTTATGAAACTATTAATTTTTGGGAGGTTTGTTTCACTTGATGAGTACAGATAAGACACCTAATCATGGCCTGTGCCCCAAGGGTCCAACTTCTTGGTGTAAGTACAACCGTGTACTTGCCGTCAATGAACTCCCTGGAAGACACACCCCCACCTTCGGCTCTGATAGTGGGAAAATCATTTTTCCTGTCACCAAGAGATCCACTGACTCTGATTTGCTAAAAAGATGTGCAAAAATGACAATTCAGAATACGAATGAGAGTTTCAACTCAAAGATATGGCAGCATTGCCTAAAAACCCAGTTTGTCTACGTTCCAGCCGTTGAACAGCTGTTACCCTTGCCGTTGTGTCCTCCAATATGAGACTTTCAGGACTAAAGCATGATTTTTTCAAGGCTTAGAGTGTCATGGAGCATGACAAATAGTAATGATGCCCTGAAAAGAGCCAACACAAGGATAGCCTATGTCATTCACGTCGTAAAATGCAAGGTTCTTCAAAATGGGAGAGTAAGCATTTGCAAAAGCAACAACTGGTCCAGAGGGATAAAATGGAGCACAAAGAAGGCGCCTCAACTGCTCGATAACTGAGAAAAAAATTTTCTCTCTCTTTTTTTTATTTTTTCTTTTTTTCAAAACTGTGTCACGTGTGCATGCATGATCTTATTTTCTCAATCATTTATACATTTTTCAACCTAAAATCTTAAAACTTGGTGAATAGATAGCTATTACATCCCTACAGACAGCTGCCTATAAACTTTTTAGTTATATGCAGATGATTATTTGACATATTTTTTCCTTGTTAAAATACTATATTTTTACCAAAATATTTTTGGGCCAGATTTATGAGCAGAAAAAAAAAAGAACAAACTAAAATTACATACCACATATCCACTGTTTGTAAGAGCATGTCTTTGAACACATACAAGTTACAAAACTGCAGAAACTTTTTTAGTTTTCAAATGGTTATGATATATAATTACCTATCAATTTTTGCATTATTTTAATAATTTCTATGGCCGCCGTTGTAATGGTAACCAAACATGCAATACA
>JAWDGP010003385.1:110000-127500 GCA_033675545.1 Elysia crispata | reverse complement strand
CCACAAAGCGGGCCACTTGACTCACACATTAATACCAGAGAGTTTATCTCGTGTCTCGGTTACCACAGATCTAAACCGATTCCTTCATGATGAATCGCTTCAGAATTAGACACTACTCCCTGTTTGAATCCGATATACGGATACGATGTCATGTTATTCGAAAAACTAAAATTAAATCGGGTTATTGAGAAAACAACACACATGGGCAGTGGTTTGAAAATGAATCTTATCACCTAGATAATTATGTTTATGTGAAACGAAAAAAGAAATATCTTTGTTTGTTTTGTGTAACATTTTGGCGTCAATACAGCTGCTGTTTCGTGTTGTTGTTTTTTTTTTTTCATGTTAACTGTACCGTATGGGCTTTAAAAGAAATAAATAAATAAGATTACAAGAAAATAGATAAAATCAGTGTCGGTTTTCTCAAGAACTAAGCCGACTTCGTTTTGTTATGCTATAAAGACTGATCTATAGATGTATGGTTAATATTGGTTTACAACCTTTCTTCTGAGAGTATGAGTTTAGATACGCTCCCCCCCCCCACACACACACACCCCACTCCATGGTAACGGCCAATCAGTAAAAATGAAAAAGGAACCTTGAAACAAAATTTACTTTGCATTCGACTAGCTATCCATGCAATTCATACATTTTAACCAATGTTGGTGAAAAAAATAGTGTTTGTAACAAGTGTTCATAAATGATTCATCACATTACGACAGAATTTAGATGCATCGTAAATTATTATCTTAATAACGCATATGCAACAGCAAGCACATTCGTGGAGACAAGATTTTTATATTATTATGAAGAAGTGTAATTTCATCATAAATTCAAGATTCGGCAAAGTTAGACAAATAAGTGTACGTCTATTAGATCACATTAATTCGGTCGATTGTTCCTACTCTATCGAAAAAAAAATGTCTCAATTTATAGTAATTGCAACAAAAAAAAAATGGGGTAAATTTTGAGCTTCTTCCACAATCAAAGAGCAGTATAGGAACTATACTGTACAACGATAACAAAGAAATAATATGCAGTTAGTTTCATTAAATATGGCAATAAAAATAAATATTTCCCAAGCGGGGAATCGAACCCCGGCCGTCGCGGTGAGAGCGCGAAATCCTAACCACTAGACCACTTGGGACTTGCGTGATGAAAGGACTTTCAAGATGAACTTCCCTTTTGTCATGTCGTTTCCCTTATGAAACTGTCTTACTAGGTTTCTTTATTGCAGTGATGTGATGAATAATCTATGTCCATATTTTTCAAAGTTCAAAACCCGTATCTAAGAAGCGCTATAAAAAAATCAGGAGCTATTTTTAGTGCCCGCTTTCAGATCAACGCAGATTGCTCAGGCCTCCACAGGCCCTGATCCACTTCTCACCCTTCGCCTTTCCCTCAGTCGGCCACACACATGGCGGTATATGTCGACCGGTACTAGTACTAGATCTAGTAATAGTAGTAGTAGTAGTAGTAGTAGTAGTAGTAGTAGTAGTAGTAGTAGTAGTAGTAGTAGTAGTAGTAGTAGTAGTAGTAATAGTAGTAGTAGCAGTAGTAGTAGTAGTAGTAGTAGTAGTAGTAGTAGTAGTAGTAGTAGTAGTAGTAGTAGTAGTAGTAGTAGTAGTAGTAGTAGTAGTAGTAGTAGTAGTAGTAGTAGTAGTAGTAGTAGTAGTAGTAGTAGTAGTACTAGATCTAGTAATAGTAGTAGTAGTAGTAGTAGTAGTAGCAGTAGTAGTACTAGATCTAGTAATAGTAGTAGTAGTAGCAGTAGTAGTACTAGATCTAGTAATAGTAGTAGTAGTAGTAGTAGTGGCAGTAGTAGCAGGTATTCTGCTATGGTTACCACCGCTTCGTCTACTTAGCAGCTGGAATAAATTAGCAGTCTGAGCTTCAGGCTGGAAGATACTTCTTTTCCACTCCTGCTCTGGTAATCTAGATTCAGTAACCTGCATGGAATATCAGACTAAACAGCACTGGGAAACAGCTTAAGATTTACAAACCCTTTTTCTTAATTTTCAGTTAGTTCTAAACGTCTCGTATAAAGCTGCCAATTCTCGTGCAAACTGCCAATCGGTGCTCTCCGATGGGGAAATTTGATGTTATTTATATTTACCTGAGAATGGGTGTTGGAGAGCATTGTCATGATATTTGGGGTTTTAACGAACTAACCTGTCCGCGTACTCTTTATGATATGAGCGTCATTATGGTCTGTGGAAGGCGTGTGACTGACAAAGGGCTCTGGACTCTCATTTCTTGCGCCTTTTAACGACCTTTATAATAAACTCAAGTTACTGAGGATATAGATTGATATTTAAATCTCAAATTTTATAAGTTTTAATTCTTGTTCACAAAGCTGCCGCTGAATCAGACTCTCATAACTTAAAACAAATTAAACAATAATCCTTTAGCTTTTACTTTCGTTAGACAATTATGTAAAATGAACTTTTTTTTTTATTTCATTTTTTTAAATCTTAGTGTCTTTTTTCTTTTTTATAAGTAAATATTTTACCATAATTCAAAATAAATCACTTAGATTAAGTTTACCGTATATTTTGATAATTGGAGAAAGTGGTGCAATTCAGAGGCGGCGATGGCTGTCGTTCCAAGCTCGCCCTTAGATTTTTATGGTAAAATGCCTCCTGGGTTTCATACCAGCACGATCTGTGGGAACTCGTCTGTAATCCTTTCCCTGTCCGAGGAAAGAAGGGGAGAGAGAGAGAGAGAGAGAGAGAGAGAGAGAGAGAGAGAGAGAGAGAGAGAGAGAGAGAGAGAGAGAGAGAGAGAGAGAGAGAGAGAGAGAGAGAGAGAAATATGGGGGGCGGGGGGGAGTAATAGTATTTCTCGTGATTTAATAATTCTTTCAATCAGTAAGAATAAATGAAACAACCAAACAGTCAAACCAGCTGTCATTATTGAAAAAAAAAATATTTCCATAACAACAAACTAGTCAATCAATCAATTAACCAATAGCTTCATCAACCAATTTATCCATCAATCAATCACTTATCATATGAGAAGAATTTTTGTGGCATTGATGCAATACCACCACCCTGAAATCTACAACTAATTATCAAAATAATATGATAAGCGCCGGTGGCAATGGATTAGAACGAGAGCCCTGGATCCACGGATACACTTCTACGTGAATTCAATCCCCGCACCCTTGGAAGCTGTTAGTCTGGGGCCTCATTACTTCTCTTTCCAGTCCCTCCTTGTCCAACGGTGCTTGTTCGTCACGTACAAAAGACCTAAGAAGATAATGAACATTGACAACAAATTAAAAAAAAAAAAAAGAAAGAAAATAAAATAAACAGCATGCTATTAATAGTGAGACAAAAACATATTCCCAAGCGGGGAATCGAACCCCGGCCGTCGCGGTGAGAGCGCGAAATCCTAACCACTAGACCACTTGGGAGATGATGAATAGAAAACTCAATACAACAATAATATACCTTTGGGTATTGTTGTTATTTTTTTTTTTTCCCTGATAATATTGTGTCCTGTTTTTGGTTGATATCTCCATCTTTTGCGTTGAATTAGAACACGTCACGACAAATCGCGTCGAATTGAAAAGAAAAGTGTCAGCCGTACTGTAGTACGCGATATAAGTGTACGAAGACAGATTCTTACAGCTTCTATTAATTCCTCATGGTTATTTGTGGACTTAGGCGACGGAAAACAATTTGCGGAGGCATGATTCTTACCTTTAGGCGGTCGAGGATATTCGACAAAAAACTGTGGTTTTTACAGTCGCTCAAGCTCTTCATTCAGCATACTCTGTGCCTGGGTGAAGAAATGGGTTGAAGCACCAGAGTATTTACTATAAATATAACACTGCTCTGATGTTGAAGCTCAGAAACGTCATCTGTAATGATTTTATAGGACATACTGAGCATTGCCTTTATTATCTTCTCCTTACGATTGCACTACATGCATTTACTACTATAAAAAGTTTATGTTGAGATAAATGTGCACTTCAAGTCTCAAATTATTTACGTGGTTAAGTTTTTTTTTTCTTTTTTCTTTTCTTCTTTTTTTTTTTTTTAAGTGTTGACTCCGACCTGCAGTGATATAAAATGCGTGAATTAGAAAAACGGGAATAAGTTATTTCTTTCCACACAAACCAGACTCGCACACACACACACACACACAGTACAAGCACAATCGGATTATGTAGGAACGTCTCTCACGGTATCAATACACGCATTGGGCAGACTGAGTTGGTGTCGTCCTCTTTCTAGCTCTGTCGTGTGTGAAGAGTGACGAGCCCAACTTGCTCACAATCCAACTGGTGGTGTCATTAATCTTTGCGATAGGAGGGATAATAATGACGTCGCTTCCCCTTAGCAACGCTTGGTTACTGGTTCTAAAAACAATCTTTAAGTTATCGGCCCTCAACAGCAAGCATGATGCAGGTGTATTAAATGATCAAAATGATAATTAACTTGGCCACTCTGTTCTGGGTAGGCATCATGACGTGTTATGTATATAAATCATAGCATTTGTTCCAGATTAGACGGTGTTTATTTAGAGCCGTGCACTTTTTCTCCCCTTCACAATTCTTACTCAAAGCTAAAAATTTATGACTGACGATGAGATAGAAAGTAAAGCAATTATTCTAGAAAGGCCAATTCACAAATCAATACGTTAATTGGTTCCCCCCCTGGGTGAGTTTATTTTGGTTCAATCTATGTAATTGAAAGTGTGCAATGTAGTGTACAAGTGTACAAGATAAGATTTTAATGATGAAGCAAAATAATTAGGAATCCCTCCCAGAATATATATCATACCGATTAAAAAAAAACAAAGAAGACGAAAAATGAGTGAGCAGAGAATGGAACCATGGTTGTCGCGATTAGAGCGCAAAATCCCAATCCATCTTGGTGAGAGAGAGAGAGAGAGAGAGAGAGAGAGAGAGAGAGAGAGAGAGAGAGAGAGAGAGAGAGAGAGAGAGAGAGAGAGAGAGAGAGAGAGAGAAGGGTTGACTGACAGAAGAGATATAAGGGGGAAAAAAAGAAACAGATATTGGAAGGGAATATAAAAGGGAAAGAAAGGAGAAAAAGCGGAAGAAAGATAATTGTCAGATATAGCTACAAGATAGAAAGACACAAAGAGTAAAAAGGTTAATCAAGCAGGTGAGCATATCACACTGTGGGAGGCCAAGAAAAAAGGGAGAGGCAAGGGAGAGGCGGGTAATTGGGTAAGGTCTGAAGAGTTTCAAGATGGCTGCTTTATTATGTTTTCCTGCCAGGAAGTAATGCCGGATCGTTTGCTTACAAAGAGTTCCGAGTCGCTTCCCTTTATCTGCTGGTAGCACGCGTCTTGGCGGGAAACTTGATACCGTGTGAACCGCAATATTTCTATCGTCTGCTCACTCTACTCTCGTGTCTGGAGCAGACACCAGGGGGTCAGAAGGAAGTGAGGGGTGGAGGGAAGTGGGAACCGTTGCCGAATGTGAAGGAAATCGGTCTCGACTGTGTATGATGAGGTAGCTACTTCTATACTGAAATCTGGACCCTCATATTATAAAGGAGGGAGAGAATGATATTGTGGATGGATGGTTAGATAGAGAGAGAAAGAGAGAGAGAGAGAGAGAGAAAGAGAGAGAGAGATGAATAGATACTAACAGGCACTAAGAGAGGACGATGGAGGGAAGTTGGAATTTGAGAGAGAGAGAGAAAAAAGAAGGAAGGAGAGCGACGCATGGATAGAACATGGATAGATAATTATAGAGGTTATATTCCTCCAATGAACGAATCAGAAAAAGGCAATGAAATAAAAGAGGATGGGGAAGTTTAAATACTCTCTTATCCCTTATAATCATTATTGAATTGATTTTAAAAGTTCGTCTACTTTTTATTTCTAATTCATTTTCTTTCTTTTATTTTGATCGTCCTTTTTTTTTTTCCAATTTGTCGGCTTATACCACCGTAGATCTAACGTGTGAAAACACCCACATTTTGCTTTCTCTCAATGATATCAAGTACAAATGCGAACAATAATATCTTGAAACTATCCTATCTAAGCTTGTAGAACAGTAACGCTACAGCTAGACTTGCTTGATTTTCCCACGACCTGCAGAACTTGTGCTGAGTCCGCCTAGCGCCACCATAAACAGCTGTAAATTAATGATGCAACTCAGTAAACTATGAGGCGGGGACAGCAAGGGAGGGGGGGCAGGGGGGGGGGGGAGTAAAATGTTATGGGACGGTGAATGGTGTGGAGCGACGATTTGGGGGGGGGGGGGGTGACAAGACTTAATACTTTATGTTAACAATAAATTATGATAGACAAAATGTGTGAAGTATCAAGCAGTCCAATTACTTTCAGTGGCAACAATTACAAAAGTCATATACTTGGCTGTTTTCTTGATTGAACAATCGTCTTCAAAAACTTAAAAAAAAAAAAAGAAAGAAAGAAAGAAAAAAAAAAATTAATAAGCAATAAAAAATGACACGAAAAGTTTTTCTCAATATTGGAGAATCCATAAATAAAAATAGACGCTTATGAGGTGTATCTTTTATTAAAAGATGAAAAAATTTAAGTCGTGTGGTGAAAATTTAATATTTAAAAAAATATGATTGTCTGATTCAAGTCAATCTTAAATTTTGAATGGTTTCATTTGTTTTTTATAGTTTGTTAATTTGTTGTCGGTTTTGTTTCTTTGTTGTTGTTTCTTTTATTTTTTTTTTAGTTTGTTTTCGCTTCGAAAAATGTTTCTTTGGATATACCTTCTATTTCATAATCAATTACTCAAATTTTCTGGATTCCATCTGTGAGTATCTTCAGCGTTTTATGACTATCTCGTCTTTATCTTTACCATGAAGTACAGTAGAGATTTGTCTAGTAGTACTCAATCTATGAATCACTCGGTTTAGTGAATACTAGTCTTGACTATTATCAGTTTTATTTAATGAATACAGTGATGTATATCGAAAGTAGTCTTGACTATTATCAGCTTTATCTAGGCTCAACTTTCGAAACCTCTTCGAGAAAATTGATTTTTCCGTTTTGACCAAAAAATAAAAATGCTTGTTTGGCCTGTGAGGGTTTTTTTTCTTTCTTTTTTTTTTTTTTTTAGAATTATAATGAAGATATCTTCAGGTAATGAGATATGTCTCCTCTAGTCCTTTTTTTCTTCTTCAAGGAATGAATAAACCCAAAAAGTTGATCATTAAACTAGTAATGTTTTGGGAGAAGTTTCAACTCCCCAACAGAGATTTATCTTAGGTTCTCGAGCTCTTCACATGGTATGATTATTGTTTTATTTACCGGTCCGTTAATTATTGCACGTTCACATCGAATTCACTTTCATGTATTGGCTCCGGCAAAAGAATCCGAAAGACACACAAAGAGAGCGAGAGAGATAGAGAAACAGACAGAGAGAGAGAACAAGAGAGACAAAGAGATAGAGAGACAGACAGAGAGAGAGAGACAGAGACAGAGAGACAGATAGACAGAGAGAGAGACAGAGAGAGAGACAGAGAGAGACAGAGAGAGACAGAGACAGAGAAAGAGAGTGAGCGAGACAGTCTTGTCATGAGCCACGTCATGTATCACCCACTCGAAGTAAAAGAAGAAAGAGTGTGAGAAAAAGTTTCGGTGAGTTATCCTCTATCCTCTATCTCGGCCTATCTCGGCGCCTCTATCTTTGATCATTAGCGGGCGATAACTGGACTTGTGCCGCTTCATCAAAGGGCAGATAACTGCACTGCCAGCGAAGCTTAGCGAGCGAGACAAGGGGTGATAACCACGTCACGGTTTGCGCTCAAGGAGTGATCGAACCCGATAAATGCCGATAAGAGCGCTCCAGTCAACATCCGCCCTTCTCGGACAATGGTCAAACAAAGCCTGTGGGGAGACGCCGAGCTCAAGACCACCGACCATTGTTGTTGGTCACACGTTGTTTGCTCGGCCTGTGTTAGCTGGTTCTTGGCTGGACTGGTCACTGAGCTCAAAATCTGCTGACTATCAGAGGCATACCAGATAGGCAGATACCGGAGAGCTGTGTATCTTGCTTAGCGGGACTCGTTTCAGATTCATGTAAACTAGTTCTTTAGTTTCGGGTGGTTCCCGCGTTCTTTGTTAAAAGAATGCGCTTAAAAGTCCGCCCATGAACCACTTTGGGGATGAATTAAGATATTACAAAGAAATCGTGTGAGGGATTTGTGAGAGGAAAAGGCAGGTTTCAGCATACTAGTTACGCAAAAGATCGGATTTTGAAATTTGACAATATAATTGATTGTTTGACAATAATTATTATTGATTACAGCAATATCGGACCTTGACGTTTGGCAATATTATCGATTACGGCAATATCGAACTGTCACGCAGTAGCCGAGTGGGTGGGTTTTCAAAACAAGATGTTTTGCGCCGTAACTACTATGTCATCTAAATCCTTCTTTCCTGCGTAGGAATGGGAAAGCCGAAGGGGAACAAAGAAGCGCCCTAATTTGCATCTCACCGACTAATATCATGTTCGGGAAATGATGGTGCGTGGGTAAATCTGATAAGTTCCAACTAGCAGAACTCTCTGTTATTCTTGGGGGTCACTGCACCAAGATTTTGGGGCGGGGGTCTCTTAGTTTCGATTATGGGCTTTTCCAAAAATATATGGGGTATTTCCTCCTGTCCATCCTTTGACCGCCTCTGCTTCCTGATCAATTTGTATATATTTGGGGACAATTCGATGCTAGGACAGACCCAGCAGAAATCTCTCCATGTGCGCTGAAGAATTACAGAGTAAGGTCTCCGGCGTTTGAATCGTAGCAAATCGTAGTAAGTGTTAAAGAAACTTCAAGTTGAGAGTTTTCTGTTAGAGTGCAAGATATTTACATGTAATTGGGCTAGAAATCCTGGCTCTGATAAATAATCAGCATCTTAAAAGCTCTCCAAGACAACTCCTTGAACTTCCTATCTCAGGTGAGTATACTGTATGTAAAGTCTATAGTTAAATACAGCCTTAAAATTCATCAAAGCAATTGTTAAAGACTTTGTTTCTTTAATGATAGTTATCGCCTTCAGTCAGGTGACTCGTCACTCATAAACGGAAAAGTTCACAGTTGGTAGTTTATAGCAAGTCATTGATAAAACGATTATTCTAGCGTAAGGGATTTATCTATAGACGAGAAGTGTAACTTTGTCTCCCGTAAATTATTCTTCATTTAGACTAGCATTAGAGAAAGTTAGTTTTCTAAACGTATAATTTCTGCCGACATATGAGGGGTAAGTATGCTGTCCAAACACAGGGACTAGATCTATAGGGTAAATGCATTGCTTTAAATGATATCTTCTCAGTTGAGCAGACTGCCTTCTCCTACATCTACTTCTTCACTTTCGTGGTTGCCTTTTACCTTGTTGTCTAAACTTCAAAAACTGTCGTGACCGTCGCTTGGTTGCTGTCATTGCCGTCGCCATCAACATCATCCTAGATTAACGTGTTATCAGGAGGTGTGGTCTGGACAGCTGAGTTGCATCCTCACTGGGATCATTATTTTAGTGGCGACTGCAAAACCCCCCTGGTTACCTGGATGAAGAGCATGTCCACAGGATTGTAACATTGTCGTGGTTGAAACTACTGAAGTTACATTTATAGATAATTGCCTTTTCTAACTTTATTGAAATCTATTAAGTAAGGTAGTCGCTTTTATTTAGATAATCATTGGTGCCATTACTTGTTGCATAACTGTTTCATGTGCTTTAATTGAAGTCGATTATTATTTAACCAGCCTGATATTGTAACGCACGCCATTATTAAATGATTTGTATGTCAGTTTCAAATCTTTGAATACTGTTAATGTAAATATGAATGTTCCTAATGTTTAATACGTCAGCATTTGTATAATCGTAATAAAAACCAAATCTCTTTCTTTATTATCCTGTAAACCTGACGTTGAGTTCAGTGCTTTCTGCTTAGTTGAAGGTTGTCCAAATCCCTTTACTGCACGTTGTGTGTTCCAAAAGTATTCTTAAACTCACGGACCTTGAAGTTTGACAACATCATTGATTGATGCAATAATGACGTAAAATTATGTTGTGCCAAAGACAACAATGCTTTGTAACTGAAACCAAGACCAGTTGCATTCCACCTTATTTTACATCTGTAGGCTCCACACTTGTCCCCGTCTACAACGTCGGTTATATAATTAGTGGCTTTGTTATTTTAGTTCATCCCATTAATGTGCGTTATAATTCCGTTTCGTGTAGCAATAAAATCTTAGTTAATTAGACGCTGAGATTTTAAACTGATCTACGAAAAAGGCAAGATGGAAATCTGAAAGGAAAGTTCCTCCAGCGCCTAGGACAGGCACTATCACCTCAACCAGTGGAGCTATTACAACATGACTGTAAAAAAAAAAACAAGGTGCAAATTGGACTGGCCGATCCCGGCTACATCTTAAAGATTTTAGTGGTGGTCAGGGCAAGTGAAGAATATCGCCTTGGGTGATTGCATCAGCTCACAACGTCCTTCATATCCACTGAACTGTTCAAGATGTGTTTTTCGGGAAGTTGAAAAGAGAGAGACGCGGAGATTAAGAGATAGCTAAACGGAGGGGAAGGGGTACCGAGACAGAAAGGAAAAGACGTAAAGAGGGATCTAAGAAAAAGACAGAAAGAGAGAGAGAGAGAGAGAGAGAGAGAGAGAGAGACACACACACACACACACGCAGACAGAGATAGAGACAGAGAGTGAGAGCCCCTCCCCCCTCTCTCTCTCTCTCTCTCTCTCTCTCTCTCTCTCTCTCTCTCTCCCATATAGAGATAAAGAAAGCAGTCAAACAACGTTAGAGGCTGAGACAGACGGAGCTAGATCTAAGGATCTAAAGATGCAAGTGACTGAAAATAATGAAATAAGTAGTGTAGAAAAATCAACCACAAACCTAGATCTAGCTCGAGACCGACAAATAAGACGAAAGACGTGAAAACATTACAACAGATGGAATGAACAGGGATCGAACCTGCGCCTCGATGCGGCACCCATCGCCTTGCCGAGACAAGGCCAGGCTCTTAATACTTAATACTATTACACATCTCTCTCCCATACACACCCTGGAATGAACCTACACAACCGACAGTCCTCTCCACTAATAATATAAACACAGTTACGTGTATAAACCCACAGATTTCTTTAATCGGTGATTGGTCGTAATTTGGAGAATTCCCTCTTTTCACAAATAAGCTCATAAGTTAAAAAAAAAAGACAATTAAAAACAGCCTTCTGGGCAATAACACACGTTATTTCATCAACCCTCTAGCCTTTTACGGCACACAGCAGTTACTGTCTTCTGCTGAAAATTGAATTAATAGCACTATCCTCGCTTTTTGGGTTTTTGCTCGTGGGTAGAGAATTTAATTTTGTCTCTGACTTTATTTGCAAGTATGGAACAGGCTACGTTATCAATCCACGAAGAAATAGATCTTGAAGGGGAAAGAAACAACAAGACTAGTTTAGTACTAGTAGAAGTAAAGAACCCTGAAGTAATGAACAACTTCATGACTCAAAAAACGAATGAAAGAAAAAGAAAACATTCTTCAACTTCTTCTTCTTCTTCTTCTTCTTCTTCTTCTTCTTCTTCTTCTTCTTCTTCTTCTTCTTCTTCTTCTTCTTCTTCTTCATCGGCGCCAGAACGCTCTCCAAGCTCAGAACATTCGTTGGAGTGGGCGGAAAAAAAGTCAGGACTAGATCGTAAATCTGACACGCGTGAGAAGAAAACCGATCACAAACCTAGATCTAGATCCCGCCTGTCTAGCCATGGCCTACTGTTACTCCAGAGGGCTGAGGTCCAGCCCAAGGCCTTTGTCACCGGGTCACGATAGAAGCTGAAATAATCCGGACAGGCCTTGCCCGGATTCCCCTACTTCGGCGGATTTTAGTGAAGGTGTGATAGCGTCTCCTTCCACCAAACGGATGAAGGGGAAATCAGATTTGGAGAGGAAGTGGTTCAAGGATGTGCTTCATGAATTTGAAGTGAAAGAAGTCGATGAGTCGATCCCAGAACTGGCCATTTTCATAACAAAGCGATTCACTGAGGAGAAGATGAAGGAGCAGATAGCGCAATATATTATGATGCCGCAAATTTGCGAGGTGCTCCAAGTCAAGACAACAAATAGAGAGATTTGGGACATGTTGCGAGGCCAACATTATGAAGACAATAGACACGCGCCTCACAATACTGCAAAATAACATATGCAAAGCTACTATCGCTATTTCAAAAGCAGCCGATGCGCTCACCAAAAGAGCCAAAGACAGGATCGTAGTGACAAACAGTGAGAGCACTAAAGTAAGAAACTTAACATACAATTTCGTTTGTAGGCAATGCTCAACAAAAACAAAAAACAAGTGCTCAAAGAAGAGACAGTTAAAACCCGGCTCTGCCATATGATGTAAAGGACATTGCTGAGATGCCAGTTGATGTAAAGGACATTGCTGAGATGCCAGTTGATGTAAAGGACATTGCTGAGATGCCAGTTGATGTAAAGGACATTGCTGAGATGCCAGTTGATGTAAAGGACATTGCTGAGATGCCAGTTGATGTAAAGGACATTGCTGAGATGCCAGTTGATGTAAAGGACATTGCTGAGATGCCAGTTGATGTAAAGGACATTGCTGAAGATGCCAGTTGATGGTTTTCAGTGGTTATACGGGAGCGACGTGAAGAAGCTTAATAAAGAAGCGAAGGACAAACACGGTTCAGTTTGACTCCATACACGCCCTGTTACCCATCTACCTCTACAAACACATACACCGGCTACAGGAAAAGGAGCCATTGTTTAATCAAACGCGGTGGTCCAGTGGGAAGGAGGCAGGGCTAATTGACGTACAATACCAGATGGCGTCAGGCGAGAAGGCCGGCAGCGAACCCGAGGCGTTAGACACTCTGGTTAAACGCTACAGTAATTGATGGGGTGGAGGTAAACCTAAGAGTCACTGACACTGAAAGGATGAAGCGATTGCTGGAAATCAAAGCTGGCAACTTTCAGGCTGGACAAATTCAATAAAGGGGCCTCGAGTGAGAAGATTTGACATCAGATAAAACTATTCTTTGAAATGATAAGTGGCACTAAAGTGGAAATGCGTCAATTAGATGCAGGAGGAAAACAGGTCACCGATTCTAGTTACCCTATGAATAGCGAAAAAAGGAAGGTAATAAATAATGAACTAATAGAATTTTTATGGGCAGGGGTCATAACACCCTCAAAACACGAAGAAAGTGAATTTATTTCAGGCATCTTTACCCGCCAAAAGAGTGATGAAACGTATAGAATGATACTTAATCTAAAGGAATCGTGTAGCTCATGTAATCACGGAGTGGAATGACGACTATGAGGTGAAATACAATGTGTCTGTTAAAAACAAGCAGCAAATCGGACTACCTGTAGCTGGTCCGGCTACCTGTTAACCCTAGAAGTGCGCACCCATTATATTTAAGCTTTGCCCTGATCTAAGTGGCTTAAGTCAAGAAAATCGCTATGCATGTGTGGTGGCAGCAGCTCACAGATTTGAGAATACAACGTTCTATAATTATATCCACTGAACTTACCAAGATGTCTTTTTTCGGAGGAATTGAAGAGAGATACGGAGATTAAAAGATAGCTAAACGAAGGGGAAGGGGTGGCGGAGACAGAAAGAAAAAGATATAAGGAAGAAAGAGAGAGAGAGAGAGAGAGAGAGAGAGAGAGAGAGAGAGAGAGAGAGAGAGAGAGAGAGAGAGAGAGAGAGAGAGAGAGAGACCGAAAGACACTCCGACAGAAAGACAAACTAAAAGAGAGGCAGACAGACAGACAGATAGAGAGGCTGACAGGCAGACAGACAGATAGACAGACGGACAAAGAGGCAGAGTGAGAGTCCCTCCCCTCTCTGTCTCTCTCTGGAATGGACCTATACACCGACAGTCCTCTCACTGTAGATAAACATAGCTACGTGTATAAACCCACATATTTCTTTAATCGACAGAATTCCTTCTTTTCAAACTTGAGCTTATACGGAAAAAAAGGAAAAAAAAAGACAAATACAAACCAACCAACAAACCAACTAACAAATAAAAACAACAACAAAAAATTTTCAATTTTGTGTCTTTTCTTTACTCTTCATTTCTCCCTTTGTTTCACGTTTTACCCAACGATTCTTTCAGCTTTTGATCACGATCTTTTGCAATATAGACCTTATCATCAAAGCTCAGATATTGCCGCTGTCAAATATTCCAATTACAGCAATTATTGTGTGAGATCAAACACCTGGTATATTTGCTAACTACCCTTACATTATACTACTGTTGAGTCACGCCTTGTATTGTTAGTACGAACAGGTCACAGCCAAACTGGGTAGTTCACATACTTTTAGTACTTTCGCAATCCAACTGATTCATCACTAACCAAGAACCTGCTAATTGTTCTTAATTAGATCTGAACCGGCGCGCTCAACGGCCCCACATCAAAGGACCACAAACTGGAGTAGGCAAGAGGCAAACCGGGCGATATGATTTTATTAACGCAATACTGAACAGTATACTGCATAGTTAGAGCAACATATCTGCTGCAATTAGAAGGGGTTTCATTATAAGGGGAAGAAATTAGGTAAGCGGGTAAGCGGTACGGTTTTATATATATATATATATATATATATGTGTGTGTGTGGAAGATGTGTGTGTGTGTGTGTGTGTGGGAAAAGAAGGAGTGGGGGGTTGGTGAAATCAAAGGTGGAAAAAAAGGAAGGAGGGGATTCGTAAGTTGGGCAAAATCAGGAGGAACTCATAAGGAATCGATATTTGCCTTCCTCGTTCCTTTAATGAGGGGGGGGGGGGGGGGAGGGGGATTGCAGGGGGGAGTTACAAAAGAGGGGATTTATGAGTGGATGAGTGGATACTCTTATGGATATGAAAGACCCGGATACATTTTGCTCCCGTGTTAATTTCTCCCACTTCGCACATTTCGGACTTTCCATGAATTATGTTGAATATTCACGCGTAACCATATAACTACAAAGCAACTCACTTACGTGTTATACCACCATGCGAGTAGATCTTGTTTACTGTCTGAGCTTGTGAACTATGATGCGGCGGGGTAAGGGCTACAGGAACCTCCGACGGTGGAAGATCTGAGAGGCCGCAGGGATGTACTTACTGAGTGTATGGTCGGTCCACTTTAGGGGTGATCTTCATCAAGGATAACTCTAGTCCTGGTTATGGACACTTCAGACACGGGCATTGGTCCTTGACCACACCTGGACAGGCAATGACGTGCCTTAAGCTAGGCTAAGTAAAGAGAAGAAGAGATAGAGAGAGGGGGGAGGAGGAGATAGTGAATGAAAGAGAGAGAGAGAGGAAGTGTGATTGAGTGAGGGAGAGAAGGAGAGAGAGAGAGAGAGAGAGAGAGAGAGAGAGAGAGAGAGAGAGAGAGAGAGAGAGAGAGAGAGAGAGAGAGAGAGGAAGTGTGATTGAGTGAAAATGAGCGAGAGAGAGAGAGGGAGAGAAAGCGAGACAGAGAGAGAGACAGAGAGAGGGGGAATGTGGAAAGAAAGATTGCATGATTCCCTAATCTTGGAGTCAAAAACGATGACTCTCGTCTTATATATAAAATTAGTATGATTACTCGTTCAAATAATCAGGTTAAGAAGACAAATTATACACTGAAGAAGAGGTAATTGCAAAGTTCACAAATATAACAGAATTTTATCCTCGGGAGTCATGCAACTACACTGAAGAAAAGTGAAAAGGTGGGGAAGACTACTGTATTGAAGAAGTGAACCATGACAAAACTAGATACATCTCTTCTGGAGCCATACAACTACATTGAAAAAATGACTGTACAACAATAACTCTCAACTACATTCAGGAAAAAAAATTAAAAAAAAAAGAAAACAACTTTATAACAAATACAGACTTATCTCCAGAGCCACAGAACTACGTAAAGAAAATAAAAAAAAAAAAGAAAAAAATATCTAGGCAAGTCATTGAGAGAAAAAGAGTGCTGTGCTTTTACTCCATTAAAGACCGAAGGTAACCACATAATAATGATGCTTTTGTCTTAACCTACAAGAGGCCAAATTTTGTTTAAATTTAATTTCCTTTTAGTTTATCATTCCTTTGAAAACAAAAAAAATATTTTTACCACACATTTATGTTAAAAAAATAATGATAAATTGTTTTAAAAGAGTTATCTAAATCAAAGATTCGAAAACACTAAAACATTGTTCAATATATTATTTGGTTCCTTATAGCAAAGTTGGCAATTAAAATTATGGAATTTATTGCAATAAAAATACAATGAACTTTCAAAGGCATTTTTAGCCTAAATCCAAAACTTTTTAACATTTTTTTTTCACCGCGACACACACTGAACTTGGCAGATCATAAATCAGTAAACTTCATCACTGTACGTTGAGTGGTTTAGGAGGAGATAGCAGACAAAGAAATCAAAGTTGCCATTTATAATAGTGAAGATAAATAAATGAATAATAATTTATAACAAGATATGTAAAAAAAAGTTGTTAATTTTTTAAATTACAAAATGTATAATCCTCGAAGAAAAACGAATTTGCGTTTTTCCTACTTAGTTTGTCAAGTAATAATTAAACATTCATTTGAACTTATGCCTTTTAAAAAGGCATCGATTTTTATATGACAGGTAGGTACTCATACTATTTCAAAGATAAAGGTTATTTCCTTCAAAAGGCTACCAAAATTATAACACAGTGAATTCATATCATTTTTGAGGTTTTTATTGCAAATGCCCATACATTTTTTCTCTTAAATTCAATACAATATCGTAAAGAATTTTTTCCAATCTCTGATTCTTTTGCTTACTTCATCCTCTTTTTATATTTTTCCTCATCCCTTTCTCTTTCTTCAATGCCATTTTCTTCCTTTTCTTACGACTGATTCTAACCTCCCCAAAAGCCAGTGCTATTCTTTCTTTCTTTTTTTTCCATGATTATCTATTTGCCGTCATGCTGCCAGCTCTTTCCTCCAATTTATCTTCTCCTTCTTACACAATAGTCCTGTTCTTCTTTAATCAGATTAGTTTTAAGGAATTACATTGTGTTGTCCTCTGTCCTCTTACTCTTTAGACCTCACACTTCACCGTTCGGAGCGCCGATGGCTGCGTGGTTAGAAAACTCGCCCTATATATAATCTGCGTCGGCGGGTCAGTTTGGAACATCACCTTTACTCAGTTCCCCGCGTTTACGATGGTGGCCATGTTTGATGTGCAGAAAAAGCCTGAGTTTGAGATCACCTTACTGTGGATGAGGTATACCAAACAAACAAAAACCCAGTTATTCTTTTGTACTTGCACAAAGCCGACTTCTTTCTCTCACTCATTTCTTTCTTTCACAGTCATTAAGTTTTCCTTTGACTATTTCTGATCAGTTTTGTTTACACATTTTTTTCCCTCTATCAATGTCATATCACTCACACATTGGGTTTTCAAACGAAACTCTTTTTTTTTTCCGCTAGATATTTAAATTTTCACATTTTGCTCTCTTACTTCCCTTTCCAAA
>JAWDGP010003385.1:102500-105000 GCA_033675545.1 Elysia crispata | reverse complement strand
CCCAAAAGATTACAGATAGCCTCAAGCTGCAGCTTTTGTCATTTTATTGTAGGATCCCACCAGCAATGTCTTTACACCTTTTTCCTTCCACGGCTACTTAACCTACCACTAGTACTGCTACTATCATCTCCACCAATATTACTACTACTACTACTACTACTACTACTACTACTACTACTACTACTACTACTACTACTACTACTACTACTACTACTACTACTACTACTACTACTACTACTACTACTACTACTACTACTACTACTACTACTACTACTACTACTACTACTGTTACTACTACTACTAGTGCTGCTGCTACTGTTGCTTCAACTAGAATTTCTACCACTTCTAACACTCCACTGTGGGATAACCTTATCGGGAACTTAATCGTCAGAAAAGCCCTTTTAATTACCCAATGTGCTTACATTTGTCGCACCTGTACCATATTTCTCAGAGATGTGAGGAGTCGAGCAGTATTTTATGTGATGAGGGACAATCCCACTTTTCCACATCTCTTTCCCAGCCTTGAAGCAGCAACAGGTTTCAGTATCGTCAGTGAAGCAAGGGGCGGGGTTTTCCCATGGATTCCAACGGGCCTGACAGCTCTTCAGACTCCCTGCTACTCGAGGCACGCGAGGTCTATTATTTATCGAAATCCTCTTCAAGCCTTGATTGACATACGAAGAACCTCAAAGCGTCGACCTGACCTCCACCGTTCTAGCCCCTCTCCCCTCCACAACCGACTGAGTCTCACCCTTCTGCCCACAAATCAGCGTGAAGAGAGGTCATCCCGAAAGCATGCCGCAGACCAATAGGAGGCTAGTGGCGCGCGAGCCGGAGGGAGGCGAAGCGCGCTCGGCACATTCCGGGCGGCGTCATTGGTCGATTCCCAGCTCGGAAAGGTAAACGAATGCTTCGGTAAACCCCGGCAAGCGTTCCGGAGCAAGGGGGTTTTAGCGGATGGGGGAACCGTGGGAACGAAACGACTTGTTGCTTCACACCGTGTCTGGAGGGAGCCCTGCTATCAGCAGAAGTCACAGTGGCGACGGGCGGCAGCACTTACGGCTGTAGTGTTGTATCGCCGTGACCTGACCACTTGTGCTAACTGGTGATAAAATGGTCAGACAGAGAGAGAGAGAGAGAGAGAGAGAGAGAGGGGGGGGGGGGGAAGAAGAGGAAGAGTATGGGTCATCGGCGAGCGTTGGCAATGATGGTGTTACCACAATTTTGCGTGTGGGTCTATGTGTGTATGACTATGTGATCAGGTGAAGAAGAGAGAGGAACGAAGGAACATTTTGTCTGAGTTCCCTCGGGAAACCTGAAGCAAATAAAACTAATCTACACAATGCTTAGTCTAGTGAGAGAAATTGAAAGATTGACGAAAATACATTATCTGAAGAGAGAGAGAGAGAGAGAGAGAGAGAGAGAGAGAGAGAGAGAGAGAGAGAGAGAGAGAGAGAGAGAGAGAGAGAGAGAGAGAGAGAGAGAGAGAGAGAGAGAGAGAGAGAGAGAGAGAGAGAGAGAGAGCACCGTCCCTGAGATAAGGTCGTGACGTGCTTATTTTCTCTAAGGAACTCGTTATCAAACTCCATGTATCACCACTGAAACGCAGATTGTGAATGCGGGGAGGGTGGGGAGGGGGGGGAATAGGTACGTAAGAGGCTAGAGACAAATCTTTCTCTCCTTAGCGGACAAACTGTGAAACTGACACACGCACGCTCAGACAAACAAGCACTCTATCGTCTGGTGGTCCACTAGCCTGTCTCCGTCTCTCAAGCTAGGCTCCAGACTGTCCTTCCTTTTAAAACCACTTGATAATCTCAACCCTCCCCCTCCTCCCATTTCACTCCGCGTCCGATAGGTTCCCTCCCCCCTCCCCCCACCACACACACACACACACACAACACACCGATTCACTTTCCCCCCCTACTCTTCAGTCATTCCTTTCACCCCAATGATTACACAACACCGTACTGGGCTGTCAATGGTCTCTAGTGGTTCCCACAGTCTGCAGGGCCTCTCAAGGCTCCCTAACCCTGCTCCCCCACCCCCCTCCTCCTAATCTCTTCTCTTCTGTCAGTAGAATTATCAGAGAAATCAGTAGGCTAGAAATGTCAGATATTTTCTCACCCTCCCCACCTCCGCCACTTTTCTTCCCCCTTTTTTCTTTTCTTTTTTTCCCTCACTGTGCAACTCTAGTTCCCATGTCCTGCCTATAACTCCAATTTTCGCCTGGGATTTCAGCCCAGATTTTCGCCCACCGCCGTGCATGAAACATCAACAGTTGGTTGCTGAATCACCACTGTGAGACAGAGGAGATGGGCAGGCCCTGAAAAGTTTTATCTCACCCACACTGCTCTGGCGAAGAGTTTACTTGGTCCATACAAACTATTATAATCTGCTCATGACACGAAATTATAAAAATCGCTGTAACTTGGTCTAATGGTCATTGGTGTTTTCCCCAAGTCCTACACTGCCGCTTGCCTGCTGTTTGGATCGCTTG
>JAWDGP010003385.1:80000-97500 GCA_033675545.1 Elysia crispata | reverse complement strand
CTTTGGACGGACGCAGTACAGCAGCATCTCCAGCAACGATGATGAGAACATGGAGGAAGAGACCCAGCCGGTAGCCTTGATCTCCAGCAAAACGCTCTCCAGACACCAAGAGGTAGAGAAGATGGAAACAAACACACGCGTTCATCCCTCCAGTTCTCCCTTAAACTCCTACACTCCTTCCCCTCTTTCGCTGGTGAAGGAAAAAAAAGACAATTCCAACACTTCCGGCATCAAACAAGAAATTAACTGTTCAGTCTCTAAGTCTAATCGAACTCAACCAAACTTAGTTCGCCCCTCCTCCCATGGGCCACACATAATCCCCCCTAACATGAAAACTGCATGTAACGATGAAACGGTAAGCAGTGCCGTATATGATAATAAACTGACTAGGCCTACTGTTTACCAGCATGCAGTGGGAAGATACACAACAAATAGCATCAGCAGGAACAGAAATACCAGGGAAAATGTTGTTAAAACTACTTCAACATGGCGGCCCTGGTGATTTTAGTATTAACATGAATCTGTAAAAGTATGATGCTTGTACATGTATAAACTGCAATGATAAATTGATTTCTGTTGTACTGCTAGAAATTGCAAATGCACACAGTACACTGAATTTATCAAGGCTAAATTCTGATGTTGGTCTTGCTCTCCAGTTATAGCAGATATACCTTTTCCACCCAACTATAGAGAAATAATGAGAAAAGTAATCTCGTTTCACAAAAATTTTGATTCAATCTTAAACACTGAAATAGTATGTGATCATTTGCCCCAACATGAGAATAGTTTTGTTAAAACAGAACTAGTTACAATCATTTATATGATAGACATCAATCATTTCCATGGTAGACATCAATCATTTCCATGGTACACATCAATCATTTCCATGGTAGACATCAATCATTTCCATGGTACACATCAATCATTTCCATGGTACACATCAGTCATTTCCATGGTAGACATCAATCATTTCCATGGTAGACATCAATCATTTCCATGGTAGACATCAATCATTTCCATGGTAGACATCAATCATTTCCATGGTAGACATCAATCATTTCCATGGTAGACATCAATCATTTCCATGGTAGACATCAATTATTTCCATGGTAGACATCATTATTATAATAAAGCAGCATAACTCGCCTTCTCCTAACCAAAAACTACTCTCACCTTAGAATTTTAGGATTCAAAAGAAAGTATCTAATGTTTTCTGTTTTATTCCTTGCTTTAGTTCTCCTCTTCTTGACTCTACAAATTCCGATCACTGAACTTCTGGAATTCTTACTTAAATGAACCGACTATCCTTCGCTCTGTTACACTCATCATCATCAGAGCCACTCACCCTGCAAAGGGTATAGGCCACGAACAACAGTCCCCCACTCCCGCCTATCCTGAGCCATCCGTGTAATGTCCCTCCATGAGTGACCACTTGCCTTCATCTCCTCTTCCAAATTTCTTCTCCATGTTGTCCGAGGTCTTCCCCTGCTCCGTTGGCCTTGAGGGTTCCACTGCAAGGATTGTTTCATATTGCTGTTTCTTGGCTTTCTGAGAGTGTGCCCCAGCCATCTCCATCTTCTCTGTGTTATTTCCTCCCGGATTGGGCGCTGTCCTGCTCTGTTCCACAACTCCTCGTTTCGAATTCTTTCTGGCCAAAATATGCGCAGGATCCTGCGAAGACATCCGTTGACAAAAGTCTGGACTTTCTTTAGAGATGATTGATTTAAGCTCCAGGTCTCACATCCATAAAGCAGGGCAGATTTGACCTGTTACACTCAAGATAGTATTATAGAGATATTCATACACGCTATTGTGTTTACATTCGCATTCACTTAAGGCTACAATTACGGATAAATGTAAAGATTTTACAATTCAATTTTCAAAACTAGATTAAAAAAAACCAAACTATGTAATATTATAGTTTATTATTATCATTATTGTTAATAAGTGCACTTATAAATTGTCATTGACAAGGTTTGCTGTGATTGTTAAGTGCCTTTGTTTAATTCAATAAGAGTGGGATATTTTTCAATGTCATAATTCTTTTCTTTTAAATTATATTCTTACTAAATCTTAGGATCGTGCCTTAAAAACTGAGCTGAACAATATGTCAGCTGTTTCCATTTCTTTGAAAAGTAACGTTGAAGTAGAAATTTAAAAAAAAATGTGTTGAAAAGACGGCGGATAAAGTTTGTTATTATTTATACTACATCAATGCCATTTGGGGTGGACTAGGTTTAGGACTCTACCACATCAATCTACTGCAAAAAGTTGAAAATCCTTCAAAAACTGTTTTTGTTCCTTCATTGTTTGTAAACTGTGATATTTTTTCATTACTTTCTTTGTTTTGTAATTTTTGTAAATAACGAAATGCAAAGTATCCGATTATTGCAGCTACCTATGTAACACACTGTTCTTTTTCACAGAGCATGTTTTTTTTCTCCCCTACATTTCACTCCATAGCTTTTTAATGCAATCATTTGGACAGTAATACAATGCTTGAAGGGTTTATGTTGCTAAGCGGCTGTTTTTTCTCTTATCCTTATAATTTGCATTTTGATTTAAACTTATCAAGCTTAACCCCTGAATTGATCGAAGCGTTGCTTTTAACTAGTTATTTCTTGGAACTCTTCACTTAAAATATAAGACAATTTTTATTTAAAAAAAAAAAAGAATTTCAAATATATTACAGATCCTTTGTTAGGAAGGTTTAGTTTCGAATTAATTTATTACTTCACTGCAGGACAGGACTCTAGCTCCACTCGCCATCTTTTTTTTTCTCCTGCCGCTGTGTCTTACGTTTCTAGAAACAACAGCACTGTGCGGTTTATAGACTGAACTGGTTATAAATAGTTTGGCAGTCTCCAAGCTTTTCTTCTCTTTTTTTTTTCTGCACTTCACCTTCCTCTTAAAGTTTTGCATTCTTCAAATTTATTTTCTGTTGCTGTTATTTTTTTTTTCTTTTTTACTTGTCTGTAATTTATACTAGCACAAGAGTTATAATGTAACATAAATAAATCTTTCCCTTAATCATTTCCAGTTTCAGACTCAGAGAGAACGAGAGATGGATAGTATGATGTATATAAAGGAGAGAGAGAGAGAGAGAGAGAGAGAGAGAGAGAGAGAGAGAGAGAGAGAGAGAGAGAGAGAGAGAGAGAGAGAGAGAGGAAGTGAAACGAGAGGGTGATGATAGGAAAGGTATTGAGAGATGAGCAACAAAAAGGGAAGAAGAAGAAGGTAAGAAAAGAGAGAATGAGAAGCGAGAGAGAGAGAGGGAGTGAGAGAGAGAGAGAGAGAGAGAGAGAGAGAGAGAGAGAGAGAGAGAGAGAGCTAGAGAGAGAGATGGTTTGTGCAATCCAGAGAGCCACCGTGAATGTGAGAAATGTGATTTTGACAGCGTATTAAAAAATCACGTGATTTGACCTAATCTTTCGAATGCGTAATTTGCCATTGAATGTAAAAATAAATCAATTGAATCCTCTTTGACGCAGCTGTGTTTTTGGCTCTCATTTCTTTTATTTTGTTTTCTTTTTTTTATGTGAGAAATGTGCAGTTCATTGTTTATTCATAGAAATGTTTACAGACACTTGCTTAAAACAGAAAAGAAAGGTTTTGACCATTAAAATAGGCCAGATTGCCATTGCTCAGAGTATTTGAGTATTTAAACAGAATGACCAGATTACACCCCTCCTTCTCCCCCCAACACACACACACAGATACACACCGTTATCACCACCATCCCATCCCCTTTTGCGCAGTACGAAAACTTCAATGATGCAAAACTGGAGATTTTATCTCTAGAACTGGTAACGTTGATAATTATTCTGTGATGTAGGTGTGCGCTATTTCCAGATATCTATAGCGCGCGACAGAGACCTGTGAACATGACAAAACTACATTCACTGATCTGAAGAAGTTGATCCCCAAAGCGAGTGGTTTCAAGACAATAAATACATAAATTTTGTGAACTCTGCTTGAAAAAAAAATGAGAACCTGCAGCTCAATAGGAACGCTTATAAGATAAAAGAACATGGGTATGACATAAAAATACGCAATGCATTAATTTTCTTATTTGTACACGTTTTCCCCAAGGACAAGCGCTCTAGAGCCTTAATAATATAGGCTGCAAGGAAGTTATATAACTACAATTTATTGTCTTGTTGGGTGCTGGCATAAAGGTACACCATAATGTTAGACTCTTACTTTCCTATGAGAAACCACGTGGAACTATCGGGTATCTATGAGTTACCCGATGGGTCGACCGCCGGGTGAAACTGAGAGTGTGGACGAGAAAATCTCAGTTTTCCGTCATTCCATCAGGTCACAGAGCTTTGACCTAGAAAAATTATCAAAATCTACTCAGGCATTGAGAGATGAACAAGAATAAGGGAAGAAAGATGACGGTAAGAAAAGAGAGAATGAGAGAGAGAGAGAGTGTGTGTGTGTGTGTGAGAGAGAGAGAGAGAAAGAGAGAGATGGAACCTACTGACAGCCTTAGAGAGAGAGAGAGAGAGAGAGAGAGAGAGAGAGAGAGAGAGAGAGAGAGAGAGAGAGAGAGAGAGAGAGAGAGAGAGAGAGAGAGAGACAGAAACGGTTTGTGCAACCCGGAGAGCTACTGTAAATGTGAGAAATTTAATTTTGATAGCATATTAAAATATGACGTGACTTAATCTTTCGAATGTTTAATTTGCCATTGAATGTTTATGTAATGAATTTGGAGCAGTTCTTGATGTTTTTATTATTATTTTTTTTAAAGAACGTCCAGCCAGCACTGGGTTTATTTAAATCTTAGAATGGTGCACTGGATAAATGAGGTCGTTTACTCGTCATGAAAAGGAAGAAAGAGCGTTTAGAACAGGAAGACAAAGATACATGAACCAGGTACACACGGACAGAAAGGGTAGTCGCAGGCTCCAAGGTAGATAGATACACAGAGGAGGAGAGAAAGAGGTACCGGAGTGAGAGAGAGAGAGAGAGAGAGAGAGGGGGGGGGGAGGGAGAGAGAGAGAGAGAGAGGGGGGTGAGGGAGGGAGAGAGAGAGAGAGAGAGAGGGGGGTGAGGGAGGGAGAGAGAGAGAGAGTGAGAGAGAGAGAGAGAGAGAGAGAGAGAGAGAGAGAGAGAGAGAGAGAGAGAGAGAGAGAGAGGACTTAACACGTGGTGCGCAAGAGAGAAAGAGGGAAGGAAAAAAGGGTGTGGAGGGAGATCTTCGGATACAGGGCTAAAAAAGAAAAACAAAATATATATCTGAGCTGACTTACAAGATGAATCAGCTTACTAGTAAGATTGACCACTGACTGTTAATGTCAAAATTCAAAAGTTGTTAAAATAGACACGTTAAAAGGCATGAAGCGAGACTGACGCCATCCCAAACGGAAAAAAAACACGTCACATCCGATTTGAGGCTATGGTTCTTTTTTTTTTTTCTTTCTCACATCCCTTTCAATAAAGAGAATTCTTAGATCTATTTCTTTCTTTCTTTTTTTTTTTTTTTCAAAAAAGAAACTTGTGTCTAAAGCCCAAAATGAAATAAATTTGCATCTGATTTGCCACTATAAAATCTGTCCTTTTTTGTTTGTTTCACTCCCCCCCCCCCACCCCCACCCCCCCCCCCCCCCCCCCCCCACACCCCCCCTCAGAGCCTTTTCAGGCAAGAGCATTCGCGTTTATTGTGCAAGTTTTTTTTCCCCAAAAAGAAATCGTTGTGGGCGGACAATCCGGACTTCCGCCAGATGGAGAGAGCGTCCTTGTAATAAGATACAGGTATCTCAGCGGAACCTCCCACACCAGCTACACAGCACAATGCAAGTCGTAATAGTTATTGTGCAAGCGTGCCACATTTATGTGCAGTGTTACCCCAGTCCTTTCGCTTTACTTCTTTTTTTTTTTTTTTTAGTAAAAATTTTTTTCAAGAATTTCAAATCTTACGGCAATACTCGCCAATCTCCCCTTCCCCCCCCTTCTTCTTCTTCTCTCTCTCTCTCTCTCTCTCTTTCTTGCTTTCTCAATCTTTGTCCTTTGTTCTTGTATTGTCTTTTTCTATCTAGGTATTCCGACTGCCTTGTTCCCCTCCCCCCCCTCCCCCTCCTTCCACTCTTTTTCTGTGTGTCTCCCTCACCTCATTTTAAATGTCCATGAATCCTTGCTTCTCTATGTTCTGTCTGTCCTCCGCCCCATCACTCCCTTCTCTCTCTCTCTCTCTCTCTCTCTCTCTCTCTCTCTCTCTCTCTCTCTCTCTCTCTCTCTCTCTTTCTCTCTCTCTCCAATCTACCTATCATTCTGTTTATCGTCTGCTTGCTCCAGCCTTTTCTAACGTGTCCATATTTTATTTGATCTTTATCCACCCCTCTCTCCTCTATTGTGCTTATAGTTATACATGACTAGGTGACATCGTTTTTACCGTTCATACGCTAATCCGTCAGAGAGAAGATCAAACGATAGTTCTAAACAATTTAATTTGCTTAAGGTTGTTCTCTCCCTTGAGTAAGGTTGTCTTGAGTACTTTTATAACAAGCTTTAAAATCTGCGAAAGCAACATTAACATCAGTCGTGTAGGTCTGGATAGGTCTCAGTCTACAAAATGTCATACACTGTTTGGAGGAGCTCAGTTTGTCCAGTCGGTACCAAGGGGTTCAGTCGACAGAGCGCAGGGCTCACAATGCATGGATACAGAGATCGAACCCAAACCTGTGCAACTGTGCGGTGGGATGGTTCTCAACCTGACCAGCCATGTTCTCGGCTTTACACGAGCCTTAGAGTCTCGATCTCCGCGACTATTGAGCTGGAAGAATCATTACCGGTAAAGAAACATTTTGCAGTGGGAATCTAGATAAAATGAGAACCTCTGGACCGAAACAAAATTAGTGGACTTTAAACAAGAGTTGACTTGAACCGTTGCAAATATATAAAGAAATTCAAAAAAAGGACTGCCAAACAGCTACCTTTAAGCAAGAGTTTCCCTTAAAGATGTTGATTTTAGTTTAAATGGATTCCACTGTATTACCCCTTTTTACATACAGCCGATGCGGGACCAGTAAAATACAAAAATATTCTAAAGAAATACCGGTTTCGGAACATCGACTGCACGCAATGACGGGTTAATCATGAATCGGTTTGTGTCAATTTTACTCTCTCCAGTCTGTCGTTGATCCGAACTATCTTGAAATAATCTCACTACTCACCATTATTAATTTTACTTTTACCGCTTACTACTCAGGGTATTTCAGATCTTAAAGCGATTCCCAATAATGTAGACCTAAGCACGTCTAAACCTTCAAGTCTCAAACGCTACCAATTCATGATGAAGTGAAAATAAAACCTTTCTTAGTATGCAGGCGAGGATTTGGAGAACGCCACTGTGTAACATCGATATAATGGAAGAAGTAACTAGTTTAGGAAAAGCCTGAATTACTACTGGTGCACATGTATAGTTCGCTAGAGGAATTTAAAGATTTTTATGACGTGGTCTGTCTGGTACCTTAACTAATGACGTAACAAATCGCGGCTCAGCAAATAAATGATACACGATCACAAGTTACAAGGTCGCTGGCGATGTTAAAATTAGATCATTAGATTTGAATGATTTTCTTCAAGCCAGGTGGATGAAATCCAAAACCATGAGGGCCAAAAAGACCCGTTCTTCCGGTCACGTGACAGCCCATCGGCACCAGACGTAAGCCACTTAGCTGGCGGACAATGAGACTTGGATTCTGGGAGTGTCCTGTCTCGCTGTAAACGTGAAACCCCAGACCCTTGCTACAAGTAGTCGCGTCGTCTGCCTCGGATTTTTTTTGCGCCTTGATGACAATGATAACACAACGGATGGGTTGTTCTGTTCTGTGGAGCAAAAAAAAAAAAATGATCCTTGTTATAAAATGGGAGCGGCTTTTCTTCTCTCGAGGGAGGGATGGGTGGTAGAGGGACACCGCTAGAAAAACGAGAGCGGCGGAATTCTAGGGCAGGGCGTGAAAAGGATGTACATATAAAGATTAGAGCGAGCGCCAATAAATAATAGAATCACGCAGTCACTGTCAACCAAGGACTCTCCTGGGCGTAAATGACAGCTTTGCTTGGTGTTTGCTCGTTCTCAATACGGTGATATCGGGCTTGTTTAGCATAAAATTATATCAAACTTGTGTCCATATCGAGTAGGGCGGACTGAAAAGATGAGGTCCCTAACTCACCTACCCAACGTGTTGAGCTTGGGCCCAGCTATACTTTAAGGTACATTTCATTTCTCTCTGTCTCTTTTCTGTCTCTTTGCCTCTCTCTCTCTCTCTCTCTCTCTCTCTCTGTCTCTCTCTCTCTCTGTCTCTCTCTCTCTCTCTCTCTCTCTCTCTCTCTCTCTCTCTCTCTCTCTCTCTCTCTCTCTCTCTCTCTCTCTTTATTTTCTTTTTTAATCTTTATACTACGGAGACTTGTGGTCACATTTTTATTTTTGTCGATTAAGAATGACATTATGCACAAAAATGAATAATTTTATTTTCGACCTTCATTTTCAATTTAGGTCTGCGCGGTTTAATGGAACTTCATGTCCAAGTAGGTTGTCTCTTCAAATAACACAAAGATAAACCCAGGTCTCGGAAATCCTGAAGAAGCTATGGATTACACGAAAATGGAGCACTGGCGTCTCTCTCCACCTCACAAAAAAGAACAGGATAGTTATTCGACCTAGTGGCCAATGCAATGCCCTAGAGGCCTAGACATTATCTATCATTGGTGATGGTTGACTGCTTGAGATATTTACACGGCCTAGCAGTGGCGGCGGGTTCGAATCTATTCACAGTAATTGTGCCATCGCAAGATATCACTGTCTTGTTCAGCTCTTCTCTCTTTGTTTAGAGATTAAAAAAGAAAAAAAGATAATAATTAATGAACCATAGTTTCTTTTACAAGCGCTTCTCTATCAACGTCCATGGTTATACAGTGCATGAACCCGAAGGATATTTCAAATCAAATTGTAACACACTGGCTTATGTCAATCAGCTTGTCTTTGTCTCTCAGTGTGAAAAACGTGAACGGACAATGATTGTTGTAATGCAAGAAATGCTGCTCTCAGACAACTTACTGTATCACCTTCATCCTTGTATAAGCTTTCGAGACACACGTAGCAAGTTTCATACTTTCCAGCAGAACTTGCTGTTTATTATAATAGCTGACACTGTTACACATTTCCAAAGCGTAACCGCCATTTTGCCAAAAGCGGAGCTGTATAGAGCTTCGCACCAACTTGTCAATCAACAATGTTCGTGTTTCAAGGAAAAAATAAATCTGCTTGCCTTTCCGACAAGTCGGTGGAGAGCTTTGATCTCGAACCCATTGGGAAAACGCCCGAAGCTCCGCGTTGCCTATTATGTTACTAACACCCGACTAGAGACGCAATGTTGGTTCTGGATAACACCATATCTCGTCTCGAAGGTCTACAATAATACCCTTGCTCCCTTACAAAACTCCCCGGCTTTTAAAGCAATTCACTGAGCCGTGATATTATTTTTTTTCCGGAGTTAGGAAAACTTGGCAACCCATAAAAACGTGTTTGCTCAAAGCTTTTATTACATCTCTTACTTGGCTGTATTAATTTTGTACTCATAGGTGCTTAACGGATGGACACAAATAAGAGGGGGAGATAGGGAAGAGGAAAGATCAGCTTAGAACAGGGACAGACTGGAGACTGATGTAGGGCAAAAATATTCAAACTCATAGAGTCAGGGGTGGGGGAGGGAAAGAGTGAGAGAGAGAGAGAGAGAGAGAGAGAGAGAGAGAGAGAGAGAGAGAGAGAGAGAGAGAGAGAGAGAGAGAGAGAGAGAGAGAGAGAGAGAGAGAGAAAGAGAAAGAGTGTGAATAATAAAGGGGAAGGGGTGGGGAAGAGAAGATGATTTGGGGAAGAGGGTACAAGAAAAGAGATAAGAGGTAGAAAAGAAAGAATAGGGAGCGGAATGCAAAAAGTCTCAGCAGAATAAAAAACAGGGCAGAATAAATGGCTTTACTAGCGACTAAATGTACTTTCCTAGCTCGACAGGCAAGGCGTTCAATAAAGGGGAAAAAATATAGAAGAAATATCCATGTAATGAAAATATCTGTTTACAAGAATCTACTTTCAACAAAAATGAATAAAGGATTATAAAGTGGCAAGTAAGGGAATCGTTAAAATTGGTAACGTTTGCGGTATCTACATTTTTTTTTTTTTATCCTGAAGGCAAATCTGAAATCAAAGACGGGAAAAATTTACACAGCGGCAAGTTCAGCAATCTTCTGTAAATCACTTTTTTTTTTATATATTTCCCCACCCTCTTACGAACGCCAAGATAAAATAGAGACGGGCGCTGAAATACGCCATCTTGAATAGCGGATGTTTACACAACCGCCTAGCGACAGTTAGCACCCAATTATCCAATTAAATCCCGGCCGTCGCGCTGATCAACCAAGTGACAACCGGAGACGGAAAACTTTTTGCCTCGGGGAGGATTTTTGTGAAGGGGAACAGGGCTTCTGCAAAAAGGTAATAGAGATTTAAATGAAATATATAAAAAAAGACAGAAGAAAAAGGAAAATATTAACGGAATGTGCAACCAGACGGAAGAACAGTGCAGTACATACAACCACATTTTATTTATCAAGAACTTTGTTTGGATGAATTGATACACGTGTACCCGTGTGTAGTGAACATTTGGGATCGTGAAATAAAGTTTATTACACGAGAACAGTAATGTAATTTCCTCTGTGTTGGGAAAAATCAGTCGGTAGGTTTTAGAGGTTTGGAATGAGTTTGAAATTGAATCTGTAGGTGGGTTACTATAAGAGAGCTTTGGAATGAGTTTTTTTTTTTTTCTTTTAATTAAAGGAGGATGGGATGGAGCATGACGAGGTAGTTATAAACGAGAGATGGATAATAGATTAGTGAATAAATTGATAGATAGATAGATAGATAGATAGATAGATAGATAGATAGATAGATAGATAGATAGATAGATAGATAGATAGATAGATAGATAGATAGATAGATAGATAGATAGATAGATAGATAGATAGATAGATAGATAGGGACATTATCTCCTCCACAACTTCATTCAAACTTAAAACATGAGTCTTTGCAAAATATAAGTGGAAATCTTTTTGGAGGACACCCGATTTCCCTTGATACGAAAGTAAGAAGGACTATTAATGATAACTGATTTAACTTACAAAGTACAATGAAAATATATTAAACGTTAAGGGGCAATATGATTTTAACTTGTATGTGAGTTTATAATTGTCTTTTTGTGGCGACCGACAAGCAAAAACATGCTTTCCATATTGCCAGCTTACCTAAAGATTACTCTACGACATCCTAGTATGAGCTATATGCAATACATACACACTGTGAATGATGATAAGCGAAAAATGGCTAAAGATATAAACTTGCATTATAATTGGTGGCTTATCAACGCGGTAATGACTGAAAAGAATCAACACAAACAAAATACAAGCCTTTATAATTTATATATATTATAACTGACAATGAAGTAAAATCATTTCTTTTCAAATGATGGAAACATCAAAAGATGACATTATTTCTATTGAACTCAAAGAAGTTATAAAAAGAAGCGACCTGGAATAGCTTCCCTTAAGATGTCATCAAGTGTTGGTAACGTTAGTACAAAAATCTTTCAGACCAATATGGAAAAAAAATGCAAAAAGATTGTCAATCTCCAGAGGGATTTGAACCCCTGAACCCCATACCTTTTGCTTACGGGACAGACGCTCTAGCCAACTGAGCTACAGAGCCAGATAAGATGAAAGAGTATATTTGCAGAACGAATTAGGCAATGAAATTAAGGAATTAACATGAACCAACATCCACGTCTTTTTTTTTATTATTCATATAATTGGCAATACGGTATGATTTATTAATATTCATTTCAAATTATGAAATCTTCAAAGCATGACATTATCTACACTAAAGAACTAATGTTATGACAAAAAACAAAGTCCCAACCTTCCTGACATTGATCACATTAGCAACACCCCATTTTTAGCCTACTTATCTATCTTGAAGTGATGAACCCATCAAAACATGATAAAACAATATACATCAGAATTGATATTATTGTCATTTAAATATAAAGTATATTTAAATGAGACCACAACCAACACTATCAGCCTCTCGAAACAGAGATCTTTCATAGTAATCTTTTCCCTCGGACCTCAAACCATCTAGTTAACGACTTGTGTAAGATGACAACACTAGCACAAAACAGCAAACAGTATCGGGGTGTATAATAGCGTCAAACAGCATAAAAGAGCATCGACAAAACAGGAAGAATCGAAACGTTCCAGATTATAAAGAACTCCGGGTTGCGCAGTAGATAACTAACAAAGTGAGGAAGTCCCACATTAGACAGACGCTCTAGCCAACTGAGCTATAGAGCCGGATATTACATAACGGTGTACTTTCAATCTGCCATTTAAATATCTTTTATTTGACCACCAGCTCTAAGTTGTGCAACTTATCAGGCAGCAGCTGCTTCCAATTGCTAGCGGCCATCTTTGGATACTTCACATCTACCGATACATAATTATTTATCAGCAAATTATTATAGTTCGGGCGAAATTTTTCAAGACCATCAAAGGCACTAATTTTGTTTATTGATTACTGATTTAATGATTAATGATTTATGAAAAATATAGATTGTGATCAATTGATCCGGGCTAGTTAAGGCATGGCAAATCGCCCTTAAATATGAAATAAAAAAATGAATAAATAAATAAAAAAAGAATATCGTAAAGCAGGTAGGCGCTAATTGCAAGAGACTCGAACCTCAAATCACAGCGATAATGTTGTCAATCCAGAGCGATATTGCCTCGCGCATCTCCCAAGCCGGGCTTCATCAGAAGAAAAAATAAAGAGATGATATTTGTTGACTAGTGTAACAGATTTTGATGGAGGTGATCTGTTAGGCTTTACTGGTCTAGGGGTATGGAAATACACAGCCAATCATACAACTCGTCCGTAAAAAAATAAGTCCGCTAGTAAAATTTGTAAACTGTTTAATCCAACACAAGAGCTTGACTCTATAACCACCTCTTATACTCACTGTAGGTAGACTCTAAAACTCACTGTAGGCTAACTTGGTGTTGACTCACTGAACATAATTTCGACTCTTATTTATACAAAATCTCGTCAAATCATCCAGAAAAGGAATTACATAAATGGTAAGAGAATATTCTTGGTACACGTCATAAGCAATGCGCTCTTAAATAGCAACAAATCAAAACAAAGGTAAACAAGGGGTGACGAGATCATTACTATGCTAGAACTAGGTCGGAGATATCAGAAGAATCTTGGCCATACAAGTGCGGGCTGTGTTCAATAAACAAGATTAAGTTCTTAGGCTTGAAGTACAAACATTATGCAACTAAATAAAAAAATGTACATAAATCTAGTCGATCCGCTACCCAAAAGTTACGCACTTAAAAGGGTGAGGAAATGAATAGATAACTTATAGGACAATGCGTTACAACTAGCAACTTCATTTCAGAAACATTTGAAGAGCATCATGATTGACATTTTGAAAAGAATGCATTCTGCATTACCCTGTCCTATATTATAAAAGAAGGCGACAAACCTAGACCATCTGTTTACCACCGTGTATAATGCTTTAATCAACGTTGAGCTTTTATGGCTACTTGATGTCAAATGTAAAAAAGAAATTTTCTGTCTTTCGTAACTAAAAACTCAGATCAACTAGCTGTATTTTGCTTGATTTCTCAAAAATCAACTCACAATTTTTGCTGTGTATGTGTTGACCATTTACGAAAGCTTTTCATAAAATACTACTACTATAACATGAAATGATTTCGTGGAAATTAGAGTGTAATAATGATAGTGATGGCACGATACTATTCAACTTCATTGTACCTTGTTAAACGTAAAAAGAAAACATTTACAGGCTCCAGGGGGATTCGAACCCTCGACCTTCTGCTTACTAGGCAGACGCTCTAACCAACTGAGCTATAGAGCCAGATATACGTTTGAAAATTATTTCAAAAGCTTTAATGAAATACTATTACTGTAAAACTAACGGCTGTGAAACATGATAATGTATGAAAAGCCCGAGCGATCAGACACCAAAGAGGTCTAGATCCATCATCATAGCTAGAAAAGCGTCAGCTACGACTCAAGCTTGATATAGTCATTCAACATATCTGATATTATAATATAACTGCTGGTTTCTTTTTCAATGAAGCTCGCAGTTTTATATATTGAAGAAAATCATTGGTCTTCCGTTTCTCTCTTTAATTCTCAAAATAATTAGCTAACTCTCTCTCTCTCTCTCTCTCTCTCTCTCTCTCTCTCTCTCTCTCTCTCTCTCTCTCTTTCTCTTTCTCTCTCTCTTTCTCTCTCTCAGTCTCTCTCTCTCATCTATCTGTCTCTTTCTTACTTTCTCTCACTCTTTATCTATCTATCAATCATCTATCTATCTATTTATCTGCATATCTATCACTCTCTCTCTCTCTCTCTCTCTGTCTCTCTCTCTCTCTCTTATTCTCTCTCACTCTTTATCTACCTATCAATCATCTATCTATCTGCCTATCTATCACTCACTCTCTCTCTCGTTATTTTTTCCTGTACTTCATCTCATACAGCACGCCTACATCAAATCTGATCACTTAAATTACTTTAATGTAAAGACAGAATGATAACAGTGGCTGATGACGGAAGATTCACAACCCTGAGGTGGGATTCACTTTGATCCCATAACTTTATCGATCTGAGTCTAACTGATTGAAAAAAACAACAACATTTTATGATACAGTATCAGGCGAAGCTGCAAGTCGCACATCTAGCATCAGACTAATCAAATAGTTTCATTTTGATTGTATGGTGCTTTTCGAGTTTCTTCGTTAAAGAGTATTCGAGAGATTTAGGGGACGTAAAAAAACGGTGCCCCCAGTTATTGTGTGTGAGAAAAAAATCGAAGTTACCTTTTATAATATAGATTTTCGAAAGCTTCTCCTTAATGTATTCATCATAACAAAATACTAATACTATATCACATTTTTTGACATAACTTTATTAAAATCAAAGTATTATAATGATAGGGACTATAGGATGTTGTTCATCAAATTCATTGTATTTTGTCCAAGGCTCCAGGGGGATTCGAACCCTCGACCTTCTGCTTACTAGGCAGACGCTCTAACCAACTGAGCTATAGAGCCAGATATAGTGATACAAATCATATCTGATCACTTACTATCGCTATAAAACTAGTGGCTGTGAAACCTGATAATCTAAGTAAGGATCAAGCGATCATACATCAAAGAGGTCAAGATATTTCATCCTAGCTGGCATGAGCTGTGACGCAGGCATGTTGAAGTTATTCAACAAATATGAGAAATTATAACTGCTAGTTATTGTTCCAGTCGAGCTCAAGGTTTTAAGTATGAAAGAAAATTATTTTTCTCTTTTTTCTGTTAATTTCATAAACTGAGTAGCTCTCTCTAAATCTATCTATCTACCCATCTATCCATCTATCGACCTCTCTCACTTACTCACTCACGCACTTTCTTTCTAAGTTGAGTTATTTTCTTTCCTTGTTCTTTCCCTGACACGGCACGCCTACATCTAATCTTATGACGTATATTATTTTAAAATAAGAGAGAATGATTACAGCGGCTGGAGACTTTTAATACATCGCCCTCATAGTCTTCTTTCAATGATATCTCTGAGTTGGAATCATGATTTGCCACGTTTTTTAGATTTCTTTGGTAGACTTAAACTAATGAAATCAGAGTCTAGATTTTAATGTTTAAATTTTTATTGCTTCTCTGATGTAGCCAGTCCACAATAGGTTGATCTCGAGCTATTCCAGAGCATCAATCAAGACTGCATTGAACTGGATGGCTGTTGAAAAGATGGGGATTGAAATTTGATGAATGGGTTACAAATCCGCGACAAATGTCTCTCTAGGTCTGAGTATGTTCGTTCATTTTGAAAATCGATTTCACGAGAAAAAAGAAAACGGTGCCCCAAGTTATTGTAGTATGTGAGAATAAAGATCGAAGTTACCTCAAAATATGGATTTCCAAAAATTTCTCCTCAATGAATTGATGACTAAATGCTACCATAGTTTTTGACCTGACTTTCTCAAAATCAAAGTATAACAATGATAGTAACTGCAGGTTGTTATTCATCAACTTATTTAACTCCGTCAAACTTGTTAAAAAAATAAAGGCTCCAGGGGGATTCGAACCCTCGACCTTCTGCTTACTAGGCAGACGCTCTAACCAACTGAGCTATAGAGCCAGGCGCCTTTGAAATCGATACAGTTTTAATATCTCATGACTTACTATCACTATATACCTAGAGGCTGGGAAATCCGATAATCGAAGTAAAGACAAAGCGATCGTCAAGGTCTTTTATCGTAGCTGGAGGGCTGTAAGGCGTCAGCTGTGACACAGGTTTCTTGAAGTTATTCAACAGTATCATATGATATAACTGCTGGCTACTGTTCCAGTCGAGCCCAAGGTTTTATATAGAAGAAAATCATTGTTCTTCTCTTTACTTCATAAACTAACTAATTTACTAGATCTAATTCTTTCTATATTTTATCTATATATCTATCCATTGATCGCTCGCTCTCACTTACTCACTCGCCCACTTTCTTTCTATGTTAGGTTATTTTTACTTATTCTTTCCCTTATACAGCACACATACAATGTATCTGATGATGTATAATAGTTTAGAATAAGACAGAATGATTACAGTGACTGGAGACGAAAAATTCTAAACCCTGGGGTGGAATTAATTTTGATATCCCATAACTTTATCGATATGATTGAGAAAGAAGTATTTTTTTACGCTGCAACAGGCGAGGTTGCAAGTCGTACCGCAAAGCATAATGGCATAAAATCAAATTATTTTAGTTTGATAGTATGTTGCTCTTTGCTTTTTTTTTTTTGTTAAAGAATCATCGAGAGACTAAGGGGACGTAAAAGATATGTAGCTATTCGTGACCATTGGGTAGGAAACTCGCCCTGAGACCTACACGGTCCAGCGTCGCCATGTTGAGGTTTCAAATTTAACGAAGGTGGGAAAAGTTTGTGTTGTGACTTTTGAAAACCTGGTGTCTCTCTAGGTCTCTATTATGTTCGTTTGTCCTAGAAACTACCAGCGTTTCGAAAATTGGCTTTCCAGATTAAAAAAAAAAAAAAAGAAAAGAAAACGGCGTGCAAAGTAATTGTTGCATTGATGAACCAATCATGCAAAATCATTTCAATGCAATTTAAAATAATATTAGCAATAAAGAAATAAATATAAAGGTAAATGAATAGAAAATGAATAAATCAAAAGATGACAAAGAAAGAGAGAAATAAGATATATTTCCAACATAATGATCAATCAAAGGCTGTGCAAAAGTTTCGACATTCCCTCTTCCATGCAGACAATTAAGCAGATTAAAAAAAAAAAAGTCTTATTTGAGCACCATAAGTTCAACAACGACGATACAAGCACTCATCATAA
>JAWDGP010003385.1:27500-75000 GCA_033675545.1 Elysia crispata | reverse complement strand
ACACTTGCTTGTTAAGTTTTACGCTGACTAGTCACATGAAGGCCATGACACACACCGGGACAAGTTTAAATTCTGCGAAAGATTTAGCATGGACTCACTAAGGTTATAAACAGAAATATGGTGAAGATAAGTGAGAAAGGGGAGAGATAGAGAGGAGAGAGAGAGAGAGAGAGAGAGAGAGAGAGAGAGAGAGAGAGAGAGAGAGAGAGAGAGATGTTGGAGGAGAATAATGGAACTCATAAAGAAAAAAGAACGTTTTTTAAAACTTTACATGTTTCAATGTTACATAGTTGACATAATAAAATATCATAATGGTCCTTTTATATTTATTTATTTTTTTTCAATTTGCATACAAATCTGAAACATTTAATGCCAAGAGAAATGGGAAAACTTACTAAAAATGTAATACAAGTAAACTGTTTTCAGAAAATCTAAAGCAAAGGCCATGATAGGAACGCGTCATCTCAAAATTATTTCACATAACTTTATTAAGATTACAATAGGCTTTACGATCTTCTCACGGATTTGTTTGAAGGGCTAGACTTAGAAAAAGCATGCTTGAAATGTAGCTGTAACAGTTGGAGATTTTTTCCGTAACCTATTGTGGGATATAGAAGTGAATTGCCTAACCTACTTAAAACCAATATATAAATTCCAACACAAAAAAAACAAACCCAAAAAGAAACTAAAGAAGAAAATTCAGTTTTAAAAACTTCAGCTATTGGATAACACATGGTAATGATGGCTATAGATTTCATATTTTAACAGCGGTACTGAAAAACAAAATTGTTATATATATATATATATATATATATATATATATATATATATATATATATATATATATATATATATATATATATATATATATATATATATCAGAATTATATATTTATAAGCAAAAAATAATAATCTTTATAGACACCTTTCTTAATGGAAAGTTAAACAGATCATTGCTTATGACTTGAACGGTGCCTTCAACCTTATTTTCCCCTTCAAATCAAATCTGCAATAAATTAAAAGCGGCAATTCGTTGTAAAAAGAGAAGTCACTAAGTTTGATCGTCAGACAGGGTAAAGCAGAACAGGTCAGACCCAAAACGCCCTGATTAAAGTTTTTAAGATTTTTTTTTTGTGTGTGTGTGTAGGGAGCTAAGAGTACGCAAAGTGGTTTTGAAGATCAAGTTTTCATTAGGAAAAAAAAGTTCCTATCGGTTATATTTAGGCATGTACGAGGTCGTTAACCTGTCTTGAGTGATCCCTACTCTAAGACGAGACCTCATACCACCCCAGACAGTGGCGAGACAAAAGATAACAGTCCTGGAAAGACGACCAAGCATCGCGTTCTCCCAATATCAGCTCCGTTCTAACTCTCTATCCAAAGATTATAGACGTTTGATTCGCCACATCAAAGCTGCAAGTTCGACTTGAATCGTGTCTAAAGTTCTTTTTATCGTCATACACTGTTGACTCCAGACTACCATTGCATAGTCCACTACAGACGACTCAGACAATCCCAAGATACTTAGGTTTCTGTAAAGAGTTTTTCAAGTCCGTCTAGATCTAGTCCCTTTCTCTTTCTCCCTTACTGGCTGAGGTCAATAATAGCGTCTTCATTGCGTGCTTTGTGCGTTTTCACCGCAATAGATAAAATGACACGTCCTTATTACCGTCTCTTTGTCTGGCATTCTAATCTCGTCCGCAGAACTTACCCTCTAGTTCGTTTGGTGTATACATCATAAACCAACCGTCTGCACCAGATATGGAATATGTCTGACTCTGATATGAAGTGATTGCAATTGTTGAATGGAACGCACGACTAAAACGTGTTCCCTACGTTTTTGTATCGTTACTGACGAAGCTCTTAAAGCGAAACGTCTTCTATGTCAAATATGATTGTTTTTACTTAGTTTATTGTCCTTGAGTTTAAGTTGGTGACTGTTTTAATTTTTTTTTCACATCAACTGATATGAACCTAATGATTATGGTTGTCTACATGTACGATCATTTTGTATAAAATATACTTTATAGAATTTTGAAAAAAAAATCATAGAATTTTATTAATTTTTTTCTGATGATATTAATTTAACGACTCTAATAAAAAAAAAAAAAACCACCATGTTCCACGGTTAACTTTAGTATGTTTTATTTTACAGATGGAAAATTTGAAAATGTAAAGAAACTTTCGAAAGCAATCAGTTGAAATCTATGCCCTTTTTGTTTTTTCGCTATCTAAATGGGCCGTTACCAGAACTGACTATAATTTGCGAACAGAAGGCCCAGTTTTTTAAAAAAGAAAGTAGGGAAAAAAGAGTGTAGCGCGTTTAAGGGTTTTAGGGTTTTACCCTTTTCAAAGATTTACGTTCGACTATAAGATTTATAGTTGATTACTGATAATGCAAAGTCTTTAAAAAAAAATGCTCGAATGATAGAGGCCCATATTTATTTCTATTTGACCTAGAGAGACCTTTGAATAAAGCATTTTCTTACAGTTAGAATCATGTGATCACAACTTTATATTAATTCTTTCGAACAATTGAAGCACATTTTCACCATTTTACTGAAAGAATTTTTTTTCACATTTTGAGGTCCCTCATGACTTAACTGTTTTCAAGCTTAGTGCTACCGTCTATTTTCTGAAAAATTATTATGTTTCAGCTATTAATTAAATGTAGCAATCTTCTAACCAAGAATCATTATATCTTGCTGTTAAAAAATTATTATTTCAAGCCATTAGAATCTTTGTTTCATGAGGAGTTAGAATAAAAAATGCCTTTAAAACATCTTAAAATAGATTTGGAAAATACAGAATTAGCCGATTTCCCCTATTTCCTCAAAGCGGTGTAGGTGAAGTCACTTTTTGTTTGTACCTGGATGGTCTGGAAAGGAACGTCTAGAAGGATTTGTAAATAGTACAGAGTCAGTTGTTTTCTCGTGTAGCCCTGCACGCGAATCATCATAGTGACCTTATAATGATAATGATGATTCCTCTTTAAAAAATTTTTCGATCCATCAAAGTGACCTGGGAAGGATAAAGATGATTCCATTTTAAAATCTTTCAATTCAGACCGCAATGCTCAGACAAAAGTGATAGAAGAGAGGGGAAGTGAGTTACCGAGGGAAAACATGGACTCTTCAGTTAGAACGAGAAAAAGGCAGAGACATAAAGCGAAAGAGAGAGTTAGAGAAATAGAAATATTATGCTTAAAAGATAGATACTCAGAGATATTTAAAGAGAAAGAATGGAAAAGTATGCGATAGCAGGATGATCCAGACAGAGTGAAGATAAAGCCAGCCGATGGTGTGGGAACATCGACCTGTTTGATGTGAGACACGAACCAGAGCTGGACTCCAGGTGTACGGGGTGTAGACTGCTCCACTGGACCCCTCTCACACCTCAGAGCGTTCTGGGGGGAAGATTTGGAATCGGGTGCAAAGCAAACATAAGAAACAAATTATGAAATAAAGATTTGAAAAAAAAAAAAGAAAAGAAAAAAGAAATCAATCTGAACGGGCTAAAGTAAAATTTCAGTTACCCATTACACAAATTATACAGAATTTTCGAAAAGAGGAGGAAAGATAAAGAAAGACACGCCATGAAATTTTTCCGAGAATCTTAGACGGAGAAAATTTCTTTCCGTGAAACCAAGGAGATGGCTTTTTAGATGGAATTCCAACCCTAGCATCTCATGATCAAGCTTGGGGTCGAACTGGATCTCGTTAATATCCACCCAACGTTTTGTCGATTGAGCTATCTGCCCTCCTCTCACCTTCCTCCCCTCCCCCCCCCCCCTCCCCCCTACCCGCACACACACCAAACAGTATAGACAAGGATCGTACTCTCATTTCTAAAAATCAGCCGTGTGAATAGTGGTTAACCTCGTGTACTTTTATGTTTAACGAGAAACTAGTAACGTGCAAATAGCAATATTTTCGCGAATCTCATAATTATCTCAATTTTAAACCCCTCACACATTACCCCATACCTTCTCTCTCTCTCTCTCTCTCTCTCTCTCTCTCTCTCTCTCTCTCTCTCTCTCTCTCTCTCTCTCTCTCTCTCTCTCTCTCTCTCTCTCCCCACCCCCCTCTCCCATGCTTTCAGTTACAAAATAAAGCATCAAAGAAACTTTGCTCTTGAATCGTTTGTTTCATAATTATAGTGTTATCAGTTCCGTGACTTGTTAAAAAGCAAGTGTCAACATCAAGGTAATTATTAAAGGAACCTTTATTTTACTAGAGAGGTTTTATCCGGTGCAAAGATTTATTAAAGCTCCTGATAATGTTTCCTGTTCGACTCAGGTAACGTATCTTTCTATCGGTCGGTTACTAGCATGTCATGATAATAATCTTTTTACGTTGAGATTAAAACAAAGTAATTTAGCTTTAACCTAAAAGTGATGATATAATTATAAAAGTTTATCGATCGATCTACCTATTCCCATCTATCTATCTACCTACCTACCTACCTACCTACCCTATCAAAGTGTCTTTAGAAACGGCGCAAGCCATTGGGTGCATTATGTCTAATCAATAAGGAGAAAACGCACTGTGTCATTGCTGGTTCTAAACAAAGAACTAGCAAGATGTCGGACCTCACCATCTCTGTTTCATGGCAAATGTTGCCAAATATGGGAAACCAGGGGATTCTGTACTTTCCTAATCTATTTAAAGGCTAGGAATTCCCGCGGTGCGCTGCCTTGTGGGAATTTATAGGTGTCCTTTATTTTAACCTTCAGTTTTTACAAAAATTACTAACCATTCTTATCAGAGAATGGTTGACTTACGTCATAATCGCTTTTTAATTTACTAACGCTTTTTATCTACAATGAATGATAAAATACTATAAAATAGATTATAGATTGCTTGATGACGGTAACTAAGCAGTGTTATAGCGGCATCAAGACGTTTGCCTCACTATTTCCTCCGTTGGCAACTTCGAATTTAGAGTGAAATTCTAGAAACCCATTAAATGCAACGAGGAAGCGGGGTTTTGTGTCTGCTGACGTTAGATCAAAGAGCGAATTATTTTTGCCCACAAAGGGTGCTTTATCTCTTTCTCTTTGATCATCATTGAAAAACAAAGCTGGTCTAATCTTTGAGCGCCGGTGACAATTTGAGAGATCAAGAGTATCAGTCTGCTGCCCGTGACCCCTGACCTAATGACCTGAGACCCAGGGACAGTTTCATCACCTGTTCCACTGACTCCACGTGGCTAACAATTATCGTCAGGGCAAAGCTTAAATATAATGGGTGCGCAGTACTAGGGTTAATGGAATCCTGTACATCACAAGGGAAAAAAATTAATAGAGTATGATGTCGTGGTCCAGGACTATCGGTCATGTCGTGCGGAACTTTTGTTTTTTTTTGTAATCAGGGTGAGGGGAAAGTGGTACGGAGAACTGATACATACCATCAGTCGGCAATACCAACACTCGTAGCGAGCAGATACAGTAGATGGTAAGCCCCGAACGAAAATATTTGATGGTTTTTGTTTTTTAAGTTTTGATAGTCTAATTTTTATTCAATGGACGATAGGTTTTTAGTTTTGGAGTGTTTTTTTTTTTTTTTTTTTTTTTGGGGGGGGGGAGGGCAGAGAGAGAGAGAGAGAGAGAGAGAGAGAGAGCGAGAGAGAGAGAGAGAGAGAGAGAGAGAGAGAGAGAGAGAGAGAGAGAGAGAGAGAGGGAGAGAGAAAAGGAAGTGTATTTAATTATTTTTATTTTTTGAGAATGCATTATTGTGCACAGATTAAAAAAATGAATTAAGCAAACCTGAACTTGTTCTTTGTATGTCAATAAAATTCTCAACAACAGACACTTAGCACAATATTGTTCAGCACAACTATGATATTATATTGTCGTAAGATCTTATTGTCCCATTTTTATGCCGATAATCTCTATTATTAATTTTAGAAAGAGAAACAGGTTTGTCTATGAAGACTTCTGAAACCTTGCAAGCAACCGACCTAAAGTATTTTCCTGCAGTAAAATCCAATCCAGGGATCTAGAGTTCCACTTCTTGGTCAGTAAGCCTCTCCACCCACATCATCTTTCCAAGTTTTGCAGGTACCCACTGCACCTCCAAATCTCTTGTCACTCTGTCACCAACACAGAAAATCCTTAGAAACCCGGTATGCTAAAAGATCAAAGAGACCGCCACAGGCTTTTGATTTCACGTGGACAGCGGTCAGAGAAGGATGGCGGTGGATGGGTCATAAAGAACAGATATCAATTTGGGATTTGAGACTCTGTGTCACTTTGGACGCGCGAAATAAAACAGGGGATTTAGGGCGGCCTCTAAAACGCAACCAGGCTTTAATAATCTCCCTGCGGAACTTAGAGTCGACATTACATCTGGATAAAGAGTAGGGTCGACATAACAGAGGCTGTCTAAAAGGATAAGGGGGCTGGTCTCTCGGGGATAACAGAGAGGGGGTATGAAGTGACGATAGAACGGGAGGAGGGAATGATGAGGAAGATAAAGAGGATTGGCGGGGACTTGCAAATCACAATAAAATCCCCCGATTAGGATAATCGCATAATCGCCTGTGATCTGGGTTCGCGGTATGGTTCTAACTCACGGTGAGATTTAAAAGTACAAAAGATTCTCCAGCGATCACCAGCAGGACTAGCCAGGCGACAATTATCGCACACGTCATGGCACACGCGTGTGGAGCGGTTGTGTCCCCCCTTGTATTTCGTCCCATGAATGCAATCTATTGTACGGCACCGCACGACAGGAAATTCCTGTCGATCACTCAAACGACAGCAAGTCTTAGTGATGAAAGGTTAATTTAGGATAGAGGGCGGCTGGAAGACACTGGGGATTTCCGTTGTTGGCACAGCATGAGTTAATGGATTCACAGATATGTGACGTATGCTCCGGAGAGATACGATACAGAACCAAGAAGAGGGTTTGGACGAGTGTGTGTGTGTGTGCGTTTATTATATTTAAATAGGGGATGGGGTGGGCAGTGGGCTTGAGGAGATATAACCGTTACAAACTATTGCTTTCTGAATCTAAGATTTATGTTATTCATTACATAAATCATCAACAATTTCCATGAGACATAAGTCTAGAGACCCTCAACACTTTCGGAAGCGCCTATTAAAAGGCGAGTCAAGTTTAGAAAAGACGGGTTATTATTTTGTGAAGTGCTGATAAATGCAACTCATTGTAAATTACATTAATCTGCTTTATTTCGTTGTTTGTTTGTTTGTTTGTTTGTTGTTGTTTTTTTTTTGTTTTGTTTTTTTTTTATTTTGCGTTTGCAACCTATAATAATCTAACTGTATTCTCTTCAGGTTCATGTTTTTTTCCCCCCTGTTAGTCAGACCTGATTGTGGTAATCAGTGCAAAACATGACAGCTGGGAAAACATCTAGGACACGAAAAAGAAAACTAGTTCATCAAAATATTGGTAAAATACTTTGTAAAAAAATCAAAATCATTAAAACCATTATTTGTAATTAATTCAGCCATTGAAAAAAACAACAACTACCGCATCAACCTAGGCCCATTTCTTTTTTTTCATTTTATCGATTAAAAAAAAGATCAGAGAAATTTTACTTTAGCGCTTTGACGATTTAAAATACATTGTACTCACTTTACATACAGGATGAAATAAAAGGTCTCGTTATTTAAGATCAATAGCCTTATTCTTCATATATTCAAAATCACGAATTTCCTAACAAACTTTTTTTTCCTTCGAAATCAGCAGCATTTACCAAGATATATGAATAAGTACATGTCTGTATATTATTTTTTTCCCCATAGTTTTATTAATCAAATTAACACGATTTAAAAAAAGAATTTTTTTTTATAGTTTGCAAAAATATCTGGTACGGAGAGAAAGAACATCATTTAGGCAATGTTTAGAATTCCTAGTTGATGCGCTCAAATAGGTCAAATCTTTGAGCACAATATTACTTCTATCAACAGAGCATTTGGCACAATATTACTTCTATCAACAGAGCATTTGGCACAATATTACTTCTATCAACAGAGCATTTGGCACAATATTACTTCTATCAACAGAGCATTTGGCACAATATTACTTCTATCAACAGAGCATTTGGCACAATATTACTTCTATCAACAGAGCATTTGGCACAATATTACTTCTATCAACAGAGCATTTGGCACAATATTACTTCTATCAACAGAGCATTTGGCACAATATTACTTCTATCAACAGAGCATTTGGCACAATATTACTTCTATCAACAGAGCATTTGGCACAATATTACTTCTATCAACAGAGCATTTGGCACAATATTACTTCTATCAACAGAGCATTTGGCACAATATTACTTCTATCAACAGAGCATTTGGCACAATATTACTTCTATCAACAGAGCATTTGGCACAATATTACTTCTATCAACAGAGCATTTGGCACAATATTACTTCTATCAACAGAGCATTTGGCACAATATTACTTCTATCAACAGAGCAGCCGTGAATTTTTTTAGCTCGTGTATTTTGATTATGGAAATTTAAGAAATTGAAACGCGACTCTGCTTTGCTTCAAATGTATGGCTTTCTCTGGTCTGTAAATCAATAATGATTACACATTTTAATAAACTAACAATTCCCTTTTTCGTATTGCCCACAATGTCTCTAAAAGCATAAAATTGATAAATAATTGTGAGCAACAGTTACCTTTTTAATAAACTCAGTCACAGAAATTAAACATTAAAAAATGCCAGCTTTTATGCATCCAGCAAACATAACACAGAACACAACATGTAGGCCTACATGTTAAAAAGAAATTGATTTAAATTAAAGGCAAAGAAAACACTCTTATGCCAAGAAGGCACGGGCGTCTTTCACACAAAATGCATTCATTTAGATTGAATCTTGCTGTCTGAAATCTCTTCAATGTCTGTAATATTTACATTTCTCAGTGCTAGACATCTTATGCAATGTTTAGATACTTTGGTTTGCCTCTTCTTTACATTTAAATAAAAAAAAAATAAAAACGAGAAAGGTATCGGAAATTCATCACGGGTGACTTGCTGGAAGTGGAATGCGACGGTAGGGTAATTCAAAGCCGGTGTGATATTGAGTTCATTATTTATATTTGAATGGGTTCTTTCGAATTGAGAAGGATGAGGTGTTTACACTAAGAAAATTCTTGAACATTATGTGGAGAGGAGAATGAGTACCGTATTTTACAGCAATAATCTTCAGTGCAAACTGCAAAGAAGTGCAGCGAGACTATTTTTTATTTCTTTTTATATAAATGACAAAACTCGAAGAGAAAAGATAATCTAGTGTCTTCTAAGTATCCCAAGGAATCTTATTCGATGTCGGCACCTTTTGTCATACCTGGGTTAGAACTGGTAGATGAGATCAGCACCATAATTAGGACCGACGCAGCAATCGCACCAGCGACCCAATATCAATCGACCGGTCTTCTGGCTGAACTATCACTGCATCTGTACCATCGAAAAACGATTAATATATGTGCCCTGATATCGAAGAAAGTATATACTTCAGAAGAAGCAATGTAAATTGTCCAACGCCTTTAAAATCTCTCTTGGTGTTAAACGGGTGACAGAAAAATTTTGTCTTATTCAGATGGACAACCAACACACTGAGTGACGATGTTGCGTGTTCTTACACACAGCCTAATTTCACTGTAAACAACATGTCTCTTCCCATGCGCCTTGCAAGGTACATGGCTTTATTTCATAGCTTTTCATTACAATACTCTTTTTCAGGGATATAAAATCTAGTTTAAAAAAGTTCAGACAGATAGGTCTTGGGTATACATAGGCATCCTTTGAATCAAGGCAATATTATATTCATTTCTTATAGATCTAACCTTCTGGTAGTAATTATTGGTAGGCTGTTAGAGCGAGGTGTAAATCTAGATCGGCTCCTAGAATTAGAAATAGAATCCAGATCTAGTAAGAATCTGGATATAAGATTTAGTTCTATATCTATTTTTTCATCAATTTTTGGGGCGAAATTTAGAACTAGATCTAGATCAGCACATCTAGATCTAGATCTATAAGGCAACAGCTTTATTTTGTAAAACCGGAAAAGAAACTGGTTAAACTGAAGATGAAAAACAAATCAAAATACCTGAAATTATTTGTAGGCAGCTGCATAATTTTTTAGCTTAGGATTAGGATTCTTTAGTCTTTGGCACCACTTAAATAAACGGTTAAACTTTACTTATACACCAACACAGCTTTCTTCTATAAAACTAATATTTTTTAATGTATTTTTGTATGCTGATTACAAATTTGATGGGACAATTAAAATCCCCCTTATCTCTTGAGCTCGGAGGCTTGGCTTAAGAGAGAAAAGTATTCCAAAAATTGTACTTTTTCTGCCATTTCGACATTGACAAGTTTTGACGATTCTATGGGATTTGTCATTTCATTTGGTGTTTGATGCAAATGTGTTAAGGGCATGAAAATATATTGGTGGCTTAGAAGATACATGTAGAACTTATGAGGGTATGAGGAAGCAAAACCAAACTTGCAGGAAATAATCTGGGACATAAACAGGCTTCAACTATTGCTTCACAACATTCTGATAATACCTTCAGTATCATTGCTCTTCACTATACTGATTCTCCTACGCATTGTATGATTGTTTTGAGATAGCATAAGGAACTTGAAAAGAGGACCATACCTTTGATCACAGATTTAACTGAGAAGCAGATGTCGACATCACAGAGTTAATGAAATTACTAAAGAAACATGGGAACAATTGAAAAGGCTTGATCCTCATTATCAAAGAAAAGATAAGACAGCATGAAGATTGCACTGGTCTCAGTGGAAGTCCCAAGGGTATAATGAATTACAAAACAGAGCATGATTGTGGTTTGAGAAGAGAAACAGGCTGGTTACTTCACGAACTCGACTAAGTTCCTCAGAAATTGTCTGCATAGCAGAATTGTTTAGATGTGATCATGTTCATTCACCTAAACTTAAAATTTTCCTGCTGCAAGAAATATAAATTACATATAGAAATAAAGACATTTTCTGTTTGCAGAAAATATCCTAAATTTCATACAGAATGACTTGTCACTTTCGCACATCATCTTAAATATTCTTTGAGAACAATGCATAGCATATACCATTATGCTACAAAAAACTGCTGGAAAGATTACAAATACAGTCGAGTTCGGTTATTTCGAAGTCATGGGATAAAAAAAGGACTTCGAATTATCCGATACATAGAGAAAAGAGAGAAAAAAAAATGTGGGTGACAGATCAGTAATGTACTCGGGTGTGTAAGGATTCACACCTGGTCCCTGGGCCTTACCCCTTTCCCTTTCCATCTGCTACTGGTAGTCTTATTGCAGACTCTTGCCTGACACATGAGTGGTCGGAACATACACACACCAGATTTGCTTGCCACAGTAGCATAGCACAACGTTCTTTGTTTTCCAAGCTAAGAAAACTGCTTTCAGAATAAAAAAAAAAACCCGTCAAGATGGCTTCAAATTAACCGGATCCTTCTTTCCAACTTCGAACTAACAGATATTTTTTAATAAAGCTTAAAGAAAGAAATATTTGTTAAAATTAGCTGACTTCAAAATATCCAAAAATTTAAACTATGCGGATTCGAATTATTTGGACTCGACTGTAGCTGATATGAACTAAATTTCATTATTTTGATTTTAAAAGTCTCACTTAACTTTCCTTGCCTCCACACCATCTAAGAGGAGTCAAAACCACTGGATCGGAAAAGGGGTGCATGAAATGGACATTATTAATTGTAAATCCTAATGATTTATTCACCCAATACCACGTCTTTTTAAGCAGTGTTAACTTGTTAAATATTTAGTGATAAATAATAATAGTATTTTAACTATGGCTTTAAGTGCACTTGTTTATAGTCACAGTGCAAGTGTAGCTACCAAGTCCTTAAAGAACAAACTTGTATCCTCATAAACCATCAGAGCTAATATGTGATATTTGGTGTAGAGTAAAGATAAAGTTCTAACAAATATTTACATATAAATTTTATTTTAATGCATTGTTTCAAACACTTTCTTTAAGTAAATTGATTCGTTTTAAAGTCACACCTAAATACTTTTTAAGCCCATTTTAAAATTGTATCGTTTGAGCCATTAAACGAAACCAACCATTCTCATTATAAAATTCAGTTATACTTTTCATCTGCTTATTTACAAACAAAATGCTTTGGATTAATAGGTCAATTTAGAGTACAAATTGTGAGATACATTAATCAAGGCACAGGTCTGGGGTGTCTCAGGAAGTAGGCAACTAAAATGATCTCTCGTGATCCCTATTAGGATAAGGGAGTTCACTGCTGCACTAGCCCTCAGCCTCCCTCAACTAAATGTCTCTCTTAGATCGCCATGTATAGTTGATTAGTATTTCAAACTTTTTAAAAATTTTTATCTACCGTTTATAGTTTCTGTGATAAGCATGCAAAGTTCAGATTTTCAGCTTTATTCTTTTCTGGACGAAACAAAAAAAACGGCTATAAGGATAAAGGTAGGGAAAGAATAGGATCTCACATGGACACCAGTAATGGATCCAGGTACAGATTATAGGTCCAACAGAGAAGTGGCATGTAGCCAAAAAAATAGAGCTTACAAAATATGTCTGCAACAGACTCTCTTGGGATTTGTCTAGAGATAAATCTGACAACCCAAGTAAATAAGATGTTCCATTTTTTTAATATCAAGTGGTCTCCCAACTTCAAGACAACCAAGAAAAGAAAAAGAAGAAACTGAAATAGAATCTGAAATTTTAATATACCTCTGGGAAATATATTGCAGTTGTTTTTAATAGCTACTTACAATACGTTGTTTAACAAAATGAAGGAAAAGTTTTGAAGCGCGAGTTGAGATTTAGTGATAATCTTTAGTCTTGCACGTAATTATAGCAATGATTTTCTTGAATTTGGGGTTAGAGATAATTATCTAAATTTAGAATCAGAGATCTGGTAGACCTACAGGCCCAAATACATCAAAGTGCAAAAGGTGCCTGTAAACATGGAATCAAATCTTGACACCTCAAATTCTTTGTAAGATTTTTTTATGCAAAGAGGTCCATCAAAGTATTTTGACATATTATAAAGAAATGTAGGAAGTTTTGTCAACAAATTTTGTCGGTAAAGTTCAGCTTCTTTTCAATGAAGGTCATGCTGTTCCAATAACATACTTCTTTCAATACCAGTCAGGGCTAAAAAAGAATATAACATTTTCTTCTATAACATCTGATCCAAACAGCCCTATCCGTAACTTGACGTTAAGTTAAAACGACGTTGCTCTTTGCTTTGCCTTTGGAGAGGTGAATAGAAGCAGTTTTATTTGTGACATTTTCTTCCTTTATGCACTAGTTTTAATTCCTTAAGGCTAGGTATCTTAAAAGAAGGCTGGGTCAGAAATAAAACAACCCCACAAAACTGCAACAATATTGGTTGCATATATATTTGCTTATCTTTTGAATGTTTGTGTGTCTAATGAAAAATGGAAAGCTACAACTAAAATTTCTCTTCATGAAAGATTTTGAAGCATCACATTTTAAAAGTTGAATACATGCGGTTGATTCTGTGAACATCTCTTCTGTTCAGTCTTAGATTTGAATGTCTCCTGGCCCCTCCAAATTCATCTGATTAAATAAGGTTTTTAAATGACTTTAAGTATTATGTATTTTAAATAAAAACGATTTTGTCACTTTTAAACAAGATTTTTTTTTCTTTAGGAGCAATGATGTCTCCAACAACCATGCAGATTCAGGAATAAGTAAAGATGGGAGACCTAAGTACATACATTATAGACAAGGTCTTTCAAAAAAAGAGGAAAGAAGACAAAAATTCAGATGGTGATGATGATGGTAATGATGATCTAGAAGAAAAATGTGGGAAATGAGGAAAAAAAAATTAGCGAGTCCTTAAAGCAAGACTGATAAAGAAACCTGTGCAGCTTCGAAAATAACTCAATTTTACAAATCAGTAGAGAGAATGACAACCAGTCAGTTAGTCATTCAGAATCTGGCTTGAAAAGGCATTTGATAATTAAAAAGAAGCTCCATTGTAGGCAGTTTGAGGCTGAAAGAAACATTCATGCATTGTAAGGCAAATTAAAATTTATACAGAAGGATTTAGCAAGAAAAGAGACATTGACACACAATTCAGTTGATCGATCCAGAAATAAACTATAAAGAATGGAAGACAGGATATTTAACGTAGAGCGGTGAATTTGTTATAATAATTTTTTAAACTCATTTCTGTGAATTAACAATTTCATTAAAATCTCTGTGCTTCATCACAATAAAGGAAAAAGAAGGGCTGACCTTTGTCCATTATTCTGATTTGTTTTCCTTTAAAAAGTAAGGAAAAGAAGGTGTTACATTCATTTGCGTTCATGTGTGTTACTGTTTATTTGAAAAGGCACTCTTGCACCTCTAACTTAAACAAAGCATAAGAATACATAATTTTAAAGAAGAAATAAGTTATTTACAAATTTAGTACAGAGTAATGATTTTATTTTTGTGATATAAAGCTTTCTTTATCTCTCTCGTCACAGGTCACCATGAGTGTGAAATTTTGGGGGAAGGACCAGAGGCAGCAGAGAGTGAGTCTTCCTTTAGTAAATGTCAAAAAAATCCTGGGCATAAAAATTTTTTCTCGGCTAACGATTGCATAAACAACTACCTGCCAAGGTTAAAAACTGGAAAACAGCGTGACAATCTAAAGGCATTGTTGGACCTTACAGTGAGATTAAGAATCCACTGGACTAGTCCTGACAGATCAGACAAAGATGTACTTGCGGAATACAGGGGAACTTCTTCATTTCGCACGGGAACTGGCTATATTCGCAGTCCCAGACATCCTGTTTATGGTAAACCTTGCCCGTGTGACGTATGTGATGGGATTATAACAAACACATACTGGACGTTCACTGTGACCATGGCTCATCATGTTGTGTTTAACTCAGAAGAGGCAAAGGACACTAAAGTTGATCTATTTTGTGATGATGAATGTTGCCATTTGGATGGTAGGATGAAGACTGTGTGGGGTTTCAAAATGGAATATAAAGAGGCAGATAGATGTAGCTTTGAGTGTGTGTCGCACGATGAAGGTTTGTACGAGCGAATCCTATCTGCCCATAAGTGCTCACTGATTTCTGAGAGTGAACTTTATTCTCTATCTTACTGCCCTCTCGGAATTTACACCGTGATGCTGCCATGATCATATCACATCCTCATGGGCAACCTAAAAAGATAACCGTGGGTTATGTGAGGTCACACAGTACAAAAAATCTGGTCTTTAAATACAACACAGCTACATGTCCGGGCTCCAGCAGAGCACCAGTGTATATTTTTGACCCAAGAATGAAACGCGTGTCTCATGATATGTTTTGCACACCAGTTCATTGTGGGAGCTGCACCAAAAAGACCAAAAAATGCAAAGAGCAGAAAGAGCAAGTCGACCTCCTTGGCAAAATCTGCAAAAAATTAAGGAGATTGAAAACTGAAACAGATCAAATCAACTACGGCACCTTGCATATACGTAATTATCAACGAAAGTGAAGGATTTTATATTGTTAGACTCAGAATGTTATCTAGTTCTAGTCTTTAATATTAAAGGTTATTTTATACGATTTTTCCCATGTGGATTACTTATAATATTTCACGATTTTATATTTAGGTATAATTTATTAGTATTTTAACTGAATTTGGCTAGCTGAGTTGGTGGCAGTTGTTCTTAATTTACAGTGGAAACCTGAAAAACCAAAGTCTGATTATTCAAATATCTGATAAACCGAATTTTGCTAGAGGACAGATTATTTTTTTTCTCTTTGGCTTTGTTAGAACCCGATTTTTATTTTGAAGTCTTTCGGGTTCAATTCTCTTAATTCGAAGATGATACCACCCTACATGGGATTACAAAAGTATTACAGGTGTGTCTCTCAAAGAGAAAGCAATGCTAATCTCTGCCCTAGGATGGAGCTGATACACTAAGAAGAAGTGCCAGTATTAACATTGATAGTGGCAGCAAAGTGAGACAGGGGAAGGGGAGAGTTCCACGTTGCAAGCACAGAACGCACTCATTCAGTGAGTCTTAGGTTCAGTTATGCCCATTTTTGTAAATTGAATCTTGTTAATTTGAAGTTTTAATCCGTACCCATAAAATTCAAATTATGTGGTTACGATGGTATTAATGTCATTATAGTTACTTACGTGTATTTTATGACATCATCAGCTCTAAATGATCATCCTTGTTGAGAATTCTTGTGGGACTTTTAAACCATTACAAAATGAAGAATAATAATGTTTTGTATGTCTGATCCTTGGCAGGTACATGTATACATACAGTCTAGGAATTAAATACATCATTCTGTTATGGCCAGCACAAGTTTTTTTTTACATGTGCTGCCATTTTGAATAAAGGAAAGCCCAGTGGTGTGCTATCAAATGAGAATATAAGTGGGAAGTACATTCTATCATTTTATTGTTAAGCTTTCAATATAATAATTATATAACAATTATCATTCATTCAATGTAAATTTTGAAATGTATTATTGCAGAGTGTACATCAACTTATATTTGAAATGAACGTGTCTGTTAAATTAATGGTTGATATTTTTTTTTTTGATAGGGTAACGGTAATTTTTTGGGCAATACTAATAATTATTACTCTAGCTGTGTCAGTAATCAACATTCACGTATATTTTTATTCTCAGAATGTTTCTGCACAAGTATATTCAAAGCTTTTTAAGGTTTATTGCTATCTTTTGGTGATATAAAACCATGGATGTAAGTTGTGTTGAACAATCCCTCTTCACTTTTAGTACTAGAGCCCATTTAACTTTAAAAAACAAAGAGAAAGAAACATGTTTACATCCTTGAAGGACAGAAAACATATTTTTCTCTTTTTCAAAAGGTTCAGTAAATCAAAAACATGGGCTCTGATATCATCCCAGCTAGCATTGTAATACATGTAGCTCTGTTTTATTATTGTTAAAAAAGTATACACTGACATCACTTATTCCGATATTTTTTATCTTTTTTTTTTATTGCTTTGATGCTTTTCTGATTCAATCTGCCTTTATAAACCAATCTGGCAAAAGGTTCTTCCTATACTCATTTATGTCCGTAATTTTCCTTAAAATATAATTTTATGTAAATGTAAATGGCCATTCAAAATGCACACACATTATTCTTTACTCTTTGCTGTTAATGGTTATAAAAATGGGCTTTAATCCGCTTAAACATTGCATTTAATTTGAAAAAACTTCTGTGTTTAAAATGTAAGTTGTCTTGAAAATGACATCTCATTTTGCCATGTTCAGTGTAGGTAATTGAGTTTAAATAGTTCAATTAAAACATATGATTTAGACAATATCATTTAATAGATCAAAGCTTTTAACAAACTCTAGTTTAAGTGTTTGATGATGCTGAAGCAGTTCACAGCCATACATTCTGCTACTGAAATACGAATGACTGTAATGATAAAATTTTTTTGGTTAAAACATTTTGATTTCACCTGGGCAATTAGAAGAAGAAAATAGGATGTGAATCTTAGGCAAAAGTCATTTTGATTTGACCTTTTTTATGGAGAAAATCTTTTTGGTTTAACAGGGTGTTAACATGTACTGTATTTTTACATTGCTCATACACATATTATCAAAGGTGCTAGGTTTTTTTTTTGAGAAACTTGCAGTGATGACAGGTTCCAGAGCAAAAGTGAATCTTAGGGTCAGGATGGGGTGAGGTCGAGTTGAACCCAAGACCAGAAATTTATGCGAATCTCTCTCTTAGAAAAAAACAGACAGGAGAAAAAAAACAAGAAGAGGAAAAGAAAAATAGCTTTGTACCACCAAGGCTATTCATTGCACAGTGTGTTTAATTTTTAATCAGATTCTCCAAAGTTGAATTTTACTTTAATTTAAGCTGATGTTACATTTTCATCCTCTTTTCTTCATCATTGATATTAGTTCCATGATACGATCACCTTTCAATAGTCACCAGCAGTGTGACTGAGGTTATTCAAGTATTATCAAGTTCACTTGATGAGATCACACCCTTCCGGAAAAATTTGTTGTTGTTTTTTTTTTAATGTTAAAGTTCAAATCAAGAGTTAAGGGGGCTAGTCCTTACCCTCAGAAAAATTGAATACATGTAAATTGGTTGAGATTTCACCATGAGAATATTATCTTCATTGAATGTGAAAAGTTTATGATCTGACAGATGAGGTTTAATATCATTTTTATGAAAGAGAAATAGATGTACCTGTATACAGCGTACATTTCAGTAGTACAGATGAGAAAATATTGATGCCACTTATGATGTTCAACTTTCTTTGGATTCTTCAATGTAATGAATTCTTTTCCCCTCTCAGGTCCTTTAAAGGTTTATTTATGTACTAGATATATTTGAACATGTAGTGTTTTAATAAACATGTTGCTTACCATTACGGGTATTCTATGTTTTTTCATGACGGGCATGAAAAGCCACAATAACAGTTGAACCTTATTACGAGATCTTGCTTTAAATCATCAATAAACCCGCATTGCCATATGTGCTATACACGTATAAGATTTCACATTAATTTCATCTAGTTATGTTGTTTCTCTCTCTCTCTCTCTCTCTCTCTCTCTCTCTCTCTCTCTCTCTCTCTCTCTCTCTCTCTCTCTCTCTCTCTCTCTCTCTCTCTCTCTCTCTCTCTCTCTCTCTCTCTCTCTCTCTCTCTCTCTCTCTCTCTCTCTCTCACTCTCTTTCTTTCTCTCGTTTCATCTCCTATGTCTTATTTTCGCAATGGTGATAAATATGTCATTCTGTAGTGTCTTCATTTTATAAGGTTAGAAAAAAACCTACAGACCCATGGAATAATTAAACACCGCCATAATATAAAATATTAATTCCTATTTTATATTGTTCATGTACTCACTAAACTCTGAGCTGTTTTTTTTTTTTGTGTTTTGTTTTTGTTTTGTTTTTAGACTATTGATATCGCAAAAACTCGTGAAAATACGGGGTCGATATCCTTATATCGTTTTAACTTTTACTTTTAACGTGAGATTTAAATACGTAAGATCGCTGGGGCCATATCATCCTTCTCATCAGGTTTCAGGGCAGCCATTCTTCCAATCAGCTACAGTTTCTGTTTCCAATCTTTGCTGCTGAGTACAAACAAATTACATACACGTTTTACATGTATTTTTTTTCTGAACTGTTATACATGGAGATTGTTACATAATCTGCACGTTTCCAAAGCCATGATGATAAACTTAAAAAGACGGCAACTGGTGCATTTTTTTTTTCTTTGCGCGTATGCCTGTTGGTGTTAGTGTTACTGAACTGTAGTAACAACACAAAGCATAGTGTCGCAATTGCAATGGACTCTAATTAATACAATTCTCTTTCAGCTCTTCTCGCTTGTTCAAAATCAGCGAGGTGTAGTATCTAATCGATAGTTACGAAGAGACATCTACATTGTTAAAAAGTCGAATATTTACATGTATTTTTTATAATACACTGTAATCTGTGTTTTAGAGTTCTTTGAAAACACTTGCGGAGGAATCAGGGTTTTTTTTTTCCTCCTGTAAAATTAAGTTGAATAGGGTTATGTAACATGACCACTAGGTTGAAGATAATATGTGGATGTTTGGTTTGGTTCCCAGATGACATCAACATAGTACCAGTAGATCTGCCACGAAGTTATTGACGGACACACTAGCGTACGGGGTTCTCGTCAAGCCACAGCAGGATAGGGCTAGCAACTTGATACCCAATCATGCAATGATCCATCAGATTCACATAACTTCAAACAATGATTCAAACAGGGAACCTATTCATTTTCACCCACTGCTCTCCTGACAGAGCTAACTTAGGCCCCAGTAATAGGACGGTCATTAAATTACATGTCCTTTTTTGTTAACTTTTCAAGTTTATCCATTTTCTATCTCAGTCTGCTCTCTCGAGGGTTTCTCGTGTGTTGTCTAGTAAATACTGGCCAGTGTACAGTATAAAGTTAAAGAGGTAAGCAGGCACCGATCAGGGCAAGTTTCATCAATCAATCAACGGCATTAATTTTTAAACAATCCCATAAATTAGTAGAGTACAGCCATGGGCGGGTACTATGTACACACTTTGTGCTTTATCTCCCAATACCATTGCTTGTCCAATTATATTAATTTTTCCCGTCTAACTTTGATAAAAGCTGTTTCTATCAAAATAGTTCTTCGAGAATGAGTGAGATTTATACTTATATGGTGATAAACATGTAGGCCTACACACAGCTCAACAATTCGAATTTTTATTTCATTCCAAGTCGGTTAATTTTACCGAATATTTCTTCCTTAAAGTTAAAAAAAAAAAATATCGGTTAGTATTAGAGAGAAGTCGACGAGCTGGTCCGGAGAATTTTCAGTTCTGTCTATTTTTCTTCTAATCCAAGACTCCGACACAATCGGATTAGACTAAACATGACAATTATCAGCTCTTTAAACTCAGTAACGATCGTAGGCGCACGCGGGAAATGATCCTTAAAAAAAAAATGTAAAATTAATGCACTTGGATCCCACAGAGCTGGAAGCCACACCTGCAGCGTACTTCCATCAATTCACAGTGAGATTTTTTAAAGAGTCTGTTAGGATTCGTTGGAGATTAGGAGGAAGCTGACAATAACCCTGGACCCAGGACAGTTCCTCAAGGGGCTAATGATGGCTTCATTGCTACCGCGGTCTTAATGTGGTCAGTCGGATGACCTGCCTTCACAAAAACGAACAGTGCTGACCAAGCCACATTGCACTTTATGATGCGCCGGTCAGATGAAGTGGTCAGTTCAAAGGGAAGCGACGTGATCTTCGGACCCCCCGGGATGTTGTGACTGGCTGCATTTAAATGTCGATTGGGGGTGCATCAGTGAGAAAGAAAGGGCGGGCGCATGCAAAACAAGACCAAGAAAAGCTGCAGTCCAAAACAGATAGAGATAATAATAATAATAATAATAATAATAATAATAATAATAATAATAATAATAATAATAATAATAGTAGTAGTAGTAGTAGTAGTAGTAATAGTAGTAGTAGTAGTAGTAGTAGTAGTAGTAGTAGTAGTAGTAGTAGTAGTAGCAGTAGCAGTAGCGGCGGTGCAGCAGCGGTAGCAGTAGCAGTGGTGAGTAGATAGTGGTAGTAGTAGTAGCAGTGCAGTAGTAGCCGTAGCTGTAGGAGTAGCAGTAGTAGTAGTAGTAGTAGTAGTAGTAGTAGTAGTAGTAGTAGTAGTAGTAGTAGTAATAATAATAGTAGCAGTAGCAGTAGTAGTAGCAGTAGTAGTAGTAGTAGTAGTAGTAGTAGTAGTAGTAGTAGTAGTAGTAGTAGTAGTAGTAGTAGTAGTAGTAGTAGCAGTAGTAGTACATCAGTTATATAAATAAACAAAAACAATCTGGCGATGCAGTGAAGATTTTCAGAGCTGAGGTGATAAAGATTTTTTTTTTTAATTTCACATATAATGTGAAGTGGACAGTAGAAGACAACCCCTTTCGCATCTGTGAGGAAAGAGGCTGATTGGAGCTTGGTGGATTAGAATTAGAGCTGATACTAGTGCTGCAGATCAAGAAGTTAGTGATTGATGTAGCTGTATGAAAGACAGCGTCTCATTGCTAAACCAAAGAGCGTTGAAATTTTCTGCTCTGCGTCATAAGGAGTCATTTTCACTTTGTGTTTCTTATAGTGTATCAATTTTTTTTTAAGTAAAGGGTGAAACCAATATTTACTACTTGGTCTAAAATTACTCTATTTCTTTGAATCTAGGGCAAGCATGATCTAATTTATCATCACGCCTCCCTCTTCCTCGTTCACCCCTTTCGCCGATCTCCTCACTTTTCAGAACCTTCAGGTCAGTTATAAACGCGTAAATCCTGAATTAATAAGTTTGCGCTGGCCTGCACAAAAACATCGCCAGAGATTCAGCTATTTGTCCCTGGATCCACGGGAAAAAGCCACGAACTACTTTACAAGCTGTGCACGAGCTCGGACTGGGGTTTAGTGGTCAAGTAAAACTGTTGCCTGGTCAAATCTAATCTTAATCTCTCTGTAAATAACACCTGTCAGATGGAAGAGAGCGGGAAAAAAGGAGACGAAGAAAACGGCTCTACCGGACTATGCCATTGAAAATTGAAACATTGGGGGTTTCTTCTCTGGGAAAGTATCATTAGAATTATATCAGCGGATCTGGTAAATGACAAGAGGAAAATTACTATTTCATCACAGTGTCTTATAGTTTATTCCGAAAAGGACTGGGTACTTTTAGAACTAGCCGATCTTATATTTGATGAAAGAAAACGCTGTTCTGTCTACAGGGATTACGGATTTTTCTGGTTTTGAGCAGCGCCATTATATCAGTCGACGGTTATGCAATTCTCCCGAGTGCCATGAGATCAGGAAATGGTAGGGAAGTCCGTCTAGTTATCCGGGTCTATTGTCCTCCCACGCGTCCGCTGGAGAGATTCATCCCGTTTACTTTAGGCACATACATCTTGACAATCCCTCAGAGCTGAAATCCCCTCGTGTTTCCTGAAAAGTCCTCAGAATGGTCAGACCAGAAAGAAAAAAGGGGAGGGGAAAAAACCCTGTCCCACTTCCTTTTTCTTGGTGCCTTGTTCTAGGATTGCCCCTGCTTTCTCTCCGACTCCAGCTGTGCAAATCTCACGCCTGGGTAGAACTCTCAATGTCCATCTCCTCTATCCCCACAAAATGACCATTCATTCCAAGCCCACACGCTGAGGTTACGACAGACACCGCTCAGCCCGTTGTCAGGTCTTGATTGATACACGGGGACGCAGACCAAGGTGTCCTATATCAATAGTCCAGTGGTCAAGGCAGACATTGGGGGAACGAAAGTCCTTGGTCGTATTTCCTGTAGCGAAGTGGAGCCGAGAGGACAAGGGGGAACTTTTGTCGCGGGTGTCCTCGCTTTCTGAGCACCGCGAACCTTGAAGTGTCTGGTCGTAACCGCATTGACTAATTAAGGAAATCTGAAACCACTTGTTCAGTTGGACTCGGGACTTTCATGGGGGATATTTGTTTATCTCCATATTCGTCGCCTAAGTTAATTCATTACTGATTTACACAATATGTTCCATTTTGGGTGAGGTGCCCGGAAAGTTTGAACTTCCCCCCCCCATCTTTTTTTTCGTCAACGTAAGTGGTGATAGATACCATAGAGGTTGGATTTGTGGAAATAATCAATATGGTGTTAAGGGTCCTGCCTTCTTTATTATGATGTGTGCAAATTATGGTGATTACCTCATTGGGTTTTCTGATCAGTCAGAGGAAAAGGGGAGGATACAGGAGGGGCAGAGTGAGACAGAAAGAATCAGAGATAGATAGATAGATAGATAGATAAAGAGAGAGAGAGAGACAGAGAGAGAGAGAAAGAGAGAGAGAGAGACAGAGACAGAGAGAGAGAGAGACAGACAGACAGACAGAGAGAGAAAGAGACAGAGAGAGACAGAGAGAGACAGAGAGACAGAGACAGAGAGAGAAGATAATAGCTACACGCTGGATCAGAGAAAATGATATTCAACACCTGAAGACTTCAACTGGAAATAAGATGGAGAAGAAATGGAGATAGATAGAGAAAGAGAGAAAGAGAGAGAGAGAGAGAGAGAGAGAGAGAGAGAGAGAGAGAGAGAGAGAGAGAGAGAGAGAGAGAGAGAGAGCAGATAATAGCTACAAGCTGGATCAGAGAAAATTGATATTCAGCACCTGAGGACTTCAACTGGAAATAAGATGGAGATAGAGAGAGAAAAAGAGAGAGAGAGAGAGAGAGAGAGAGAGAGAGAGAGAGAGAGAGAGAGAGAGAGAGAGAGAGAGAGAGAGAGAGAGAGAGAGAGAGAGAGAGAGAGAGAGAGAGAGAGAGAGAGAGAGAGAGAAAGTAGTGTTAAACGTAAAAGAGATTATCATTCCAAATTATCAAATTGAAGCGAACCTTGACCTTATGAACCCAAAGTCAAAATTAAATCGCTACCTCCTTGTTGTGACTATGTTGTACCGACAATAATTAAATCTTTACCTCCTTGTTGTGACTATGTTGTAACGACAATAATTAAATCTTTACCTCCTTGTTGTGACTATGTTGTAACGACAATAATTAAATCTTTACCTCCTTGTTGTGACTATGTTGTAACGACAATAATTAAATCTTTACCTCCTTGTTGTGACTATGTTGTACCGACAATAATTAAATCTTTACCTCCTTGTTGTAACTATGTTGTACCGACAATAATTAAATCTTTACCTCCTTGTTGTGACTATGTTGTAACGACAATAATTAAATCTTTACCTCCTTGTTGTGACTATGTTGTAACGACAATAATTAAATCTTTACCTCCTTGTTGTGACTATGTTGTACCGACAATAATTAAATCTTTACCTCCTTGTTGTAACTATGTTGTACCGACAATAATTAAATCTTTACCTCCTTGTTGTGACTATGTTGTAACGACAATAATTAAATCTTTACCTCCTTGTTGTGACTATGTTGTAACGACAATAATTAAATCTTTACCTCCTTGTTGTGACTATGTTGTAACGACAATAATTAAATCTTTACCTCCTTGTTGTGACTATGTTGTAACGACAATAATTAAATCTTTACCTCCTTGTTGTGACTATGTTGTACCGACAATAATTAAATCTTTACCTCCTTGTTGTGACTATGTTGTACCGACAATAATTAAATCTTTACCTCCTTGTTGTGACTATGTTGTACCGACAATAATTAAATCTTTACCTCCTTGTTGTGACTATGTTGCATCGAAAATCATGAACCTGTCAAACCTCCTTTACGAGAGGAGCCCTTGAGTAACTGTTTATTTCCTTTTTCCTTCTTCCACTTTTCTGGGTTTTTTTTTCCTCTTTTTCATTTATCATTACTTCCGCGGATCTGCCTGAAAAGATTAGACGAAATTTAGCACGAAATTAAGACGATCGCAGGGGTACTGGAAACGGCTTGCTGCTTGAAACACAGTCCTATTATTATTATTATTATTATTATTATTATTATTATTATTATTATTATTATTATTATTATTATTATTATTATTATTATTATTATTATATTATTGTATTGTCATATTATTGTATTATTATATTATTATTATTATTATTATTATTATTATTATTATTATTATTATTATTATTATTATTATTATTATTATTATTATTATTATTATTATTATTATTATTATTATTATTATTATTATATTACTATATTATTGTATTGTCATATTATTGTATTATTATATTGTTATATTATTATATTATTATATTATCATATTATTATAATTATCATTATATTATTATATTATTCGTTATGCAAAGTGAATTTTGTTACGGTTAACAATAAGACAATTTCATTGGAGGGGAGAAACCGCGCTCATGTAATAAACACATTGGATTCAGATCTAGTGAGTATCAAATTTTTAGGGTAACCGGTTTCATTGAAGGTTGGAGAACTGTGCCAACAAGTCTTTGATAGAGAAGAACGAAGAAAGAAAAGGAAGAAAAGAACTTAATTAAGGAGGCCTGAGGGCAAAAAAAGTTCACTGAGAGGGAAAACAGTGAAAGATTTTTTGTAAACGTTTATTCATCAAATTCCAGAGGACAGACAATTCCATTGGCCGAAAAGAGGACAGAGGCCTTGTTTATAATCTACATTTGCTTAAAATTCGCTATACAAAATGAGGTTGTAAACACACATCACTAAAAAGCATTAAAATAATAAGCTGATACGACGATCATAATACATACAACGGAAATATAGTACAACGTTATGGAATTTTTATTGTTCTAACTGTCATACAATCAAGGATAGGGAAATAAAGTAACTTAGAACCAGTTTTGTCTTTTCTCTTTCTTTCTATCTTTTTCTCACTGTCTTACTTACTCTCTCTCTCTCACTCTCTCTCTCTCTTACTCACTCTCTGAGAGAGAGAGAGAGAGAGAGAGAGAGAGAAAGAGAGAGAGATAAAGAGACAGAAACAGTGAAAGATTTAGGGGGTGTCAATTCGGATGAGGTAGACAAGAATGCTGCTGTGTGGGTGGTATCAATATTGCGGGGTTACCGTTTGTAGCTCCCAGCGTCTGGGCCTATTTTATAATGATATACAAACATTTTTGGGATAAAATGATTACGTGTGATCTGTTTTTGAAGTTTAAAATAATGATATTGATCGTGATATTTGCGCTGGAAGCATTATTTTGATATTCTTGTTAAATGTGCTATTTGTGAATTATATAAATAGTATCCTGCGATGTCCATACTGCAAAGTTACTGGAGAAACATGATGGTGCAACAAACCCTTTTTTTCGTACATTAGTTTTCTTTATAGAAACTCCATCGAGTCGCAAATTTTTTTTCATTAGATTCTAGAGCATTAAACTAAAATATCATACGCGAGCAACTATGAACTGAATGTTACTAGAACAATACAAATGACGGAAAAAAAATATTCTGAAAGATACGTAAAACGAAAGGCTCCAGGGGGATTCGAACCCTCGACCTTCTGCTTACTAGGCAGACGCTCTAACCAACTGAGCTATAGAGCCAACTGATTTTTGAATGGATCAGTAAGGATATGAACAATCGTTAGATGAAAACGCTGCAATTGTTTACTCGGGTTTCAGTTGATCGATATGCTAGCTGCTGGAAGCACAGCCGTTCTTTCCATTGCGACATTTTATGACCTACCGGAATATAATTAAGTAACAATTGATATTTCACATATTAGGATAAACTCTATAATAGCAACCAAAGTCAATAAGAGTACGCCCTCTGGCTAAGTGGTATCTATTTGTAGTATCATTTTTCTTTCCAAATGTGACATTAATTTTCCTGTGATGAATTTGCGCAATTTTGGATGTTGATGAAGACCACACCACAGCTACTATTTACGGTTGAAATAATGTAAATGTTGAACTTGAATTTTACGTTTTATTATTATTATTATTTTCGGCTGAAACACTTGAAAATTCTCCTTTGAGAGTCCTCGTTTAGTACCACACTCTTACTCTGAAGGTGCCATGATAATTACAGTCACGTGAACAACTCTGGAGATGGGAACTTAAGTGAGAGAGTGAGAGAGAGAGAGAGAGAGAGAGAGAGAGAGAGAGAGAGAGAGAGAGAGAGAGAAAGAAAGGTGGGGGAAGAGAGAAAGTGAAAGAGAGTACCAAAGAAAGGAAGATAAAGAGAGACACTGAGAGAAAGAGTCATAGATAGATAGATAGATAGAGATCGAGAGAGAGAGAGAGAGAGAGAGAGAGAGAGAGAGAGAGAGAGAGAGAGAGAGAGAGAGAGAGAGAGAGAGAGAGAGAGAGAGATGTAAATAGTTCGCTTTCAAGATGAGGCCATCAAATTTAAAACACCCAACTTGATTTACGTTTAGTAACTATGCAGCTCTCAGTGGTGCTATAAAACCAAGATGTCACCTTGCGCTATTTCAAACGAAAATTGTACTGGGATAGCTTTACCTTTAGTCAAGCTGTAAATAAATTTGTTCAGAAGATTCTTCATAATTGTATACAAATGTTGAACTTTTTTTTTTTTATTTTGATGTAAAGTCGGAGCTCATTTGAAAAAGGACCAGATCTAGGTCTGTTCATTCTCCGAGGAAGAAAATGGACCCAAATCTAAAGAAAGGGTTCCTTTCTGTGAAAGAATACAAAATCTACTTTTTACTTCCAGTTCGAACAAGGAGGCAGCTTGGGCAGTATCGTATTTTATGAAGAAAAGGAGGGGAAGAGGAAAAAGTTCAAAACAGGGACTGGGTGAGAAACTAGGAGGGGGATGTTTATTTTGGTGCTGCTCAAGACATTGCTTCAGTGGCAGCCATATTTGTCTTTCGGTTTTTATTATTTTAATTCCTGAACCCGAATTTTGTTTTCATAACCCGTACCAACTCTTGCCAGATTGCCCAAGGGACAACAGTTCTATTTGTAGGCCATCAGGTCGAATTATCTGACACCCTAAACTCCTAACCGGAAGACATTATTGTCCCCCTTAGATTTCCGCTTTCCACTAGTTGAGTTTGAAAGCGCTTTTTGTTTAGAGATTAACATTCTGTCAGTCTTAGCCCTTACACTTGAATGGTTGTGAAACAAGTGCTGCGGTGAGCTTTCTTATGTAAAGTGCTAAAAGAAAACACTCAGAGAGCAAGAGTGGTTGTTTGAAGGGATGCTCTATTCAGGTAATTAAAAAGCTGCTTCTGAGAGAGAGAGAGAGAGAGAGAGAGAGAGAGAGAGAGAGAGAGAGAGAGAGAGAGAGAGAGAGAGAGAGAGAGATTGACAGTTGTAACAATGGGTTCTTCCACAAGCACTGACTTGAGTGTCCTGGTAAAGTTTAGTCTTTATTTTTGAAATTCTGTTCGTAGAAGTAACGTTGCGGTTATGTGGTACTAGAGTTCTGCCTTTGTGCTAGAATGTAAGTAGATCATGGCACCATAGTTCTTGTGAAAGGCTAGAAAGTGCAGGCGTGAAGTAACATCTCGTGGTATAGTTATGTTAGGCAAAAATACAAAGACGCACTGTAGCTGGATCTAATTTCAAACCAAGAATAAATCTATTGAACCAGAAATAAATTACTATAGTAACCTAAGGACTTGAACTTTTAATGTGGAATTCCCGAAATTTAAGATTTAACCTAGTTATATAGATTAAGTCTGGGCATTCAGAAAGTGAAATTTGAAAACATCAAACACAAAAATTAATGCGATATTCAGTAAAGCTAAGAAAAGAAACATCCTCATGGCTCAAAAAAAAAAAAAAAAAAAAAAAAAAAAAAAAACGGCGTGATCTAATTTTTTTTTTGTTTGTTTGTTCTTGTTTCATTTTTAATATTGTAGCCTTCCTTTTTTTTTATCCAATCGTGACGAATTGTCTGGAAAATCCCAAAATAAAACATAAAAATGTGCAAAAGTGTAAAGGAAGCTTGCATTTTAATTCGAATATTTACATTATATATATATATATATATATATATATATATATATATATATATATATATAAACTTTTGCTACTCTTCCTTTATTTCTTATTTCTGTACTGGAAAAGCCAAAATAAAAGGCGAAACATTTATAATTGTGCTGTTTCTTTTTTTAGCACCACAGTTATTAATTAAGTTGTATGCCTGTCTCTTATAAGACAGCCCCCCTCTCTCTCACTCACTCTCTCTCTCTCTCTCTCTCTCTCTCTCTCAATTTCTATGTTACCCCCTCCTCTAACTCTCTCTCTCTCTCCATCTCTCTCAGACACACACACTCCCTCTCTCTCTCTCTCTCTCTCTCTCTCTCTCTCTCAATTTCTATGTTACCCCCTCCCTCTAACTCTCTCTCTCCATCTCTCTCAGACACAAACAATCCCTCTCTCTCTCTCTCTCTCTCTCTCTCTCTCTCTCTCTCTCTCTCTCTCTCCTGAAGATTTCTATAGCGTGAACAATCAAACACAACAATACGACAGAGATCGGGGAAGTGAACAGAAAGGCAAAGAACGGGAGACCTCAGTGACACTGAAAGGCAGGCGATGATTCTGATGCCTGTCTCAGGCTCCCAGCCGAGAACAATCCCGATCAAACACCTGAGCTCTGGCGCTGCGTGACCCACATAAAACGCCTGATAGATTTTGTTCCTTCCAAGGTCAGCTTTGTTATTTCGTGTGATTGTGACCCCTTAACCTCGATCTTTCTCAAGAGTTACAGCCCTTCTTTGTGACAAAGCTGGAGGATTTATTTCCCTTTTCGTGCAAGTAAAATAAATGAAGCCGTCATTGCATCGTGTCGTTTCCCCACTCACCTTTTTTTTTTTATTTCGCCTTTATTTTTTTATTTAATCTTTTTCTGCCCTTTTTCCTATTTCTTCTATCCCAGCCCTCTCTCTCGCTGTCATTTTAAAATTTATGCTTTGACTGTGAATCTTTTCATTTATTCATTCTCTCTCTCTCTCTCTCTCTCTCTCTCTCTCTCTCTCTCTCTCTCTCTCTCTCTCTCTCTCTCTCTCTCTCTCTCTCTCTCTCTGCCCCTCTCTCTCTCTCTCTCTCTCTCTCTCTCTCTCTCTCTCTCTCTCTCTCTCTCTCTCTCTCTCTCTCTCTCTATTTATCTCATTTTTCTCACGATTACGGTGACTTTTTAGCGAATCCAACCGCCACACTGTCGGTAGATGGGTTTAGTGCTTCCTTGTTACCAGTGAAGCTATGCCCAGTGGAGGCTAACATTTTATATGCAAACAGGTCTGAGATCACCTTGTTGTGGACAGGCTATCAAAGAGATGAATTAAGAAAAACTCTCTTTTCTTTTTCCTCTCGAGTCTCCCTTGTGGACAGATTATGAATAAAGAACTGAGTTATTGGAGTAAAACTTAAATGCAAAAAAATATGAGTACATTATAAAAAAAAAGACAGACAGAACTCGTTTTGGGTCTTTTATCTTAATATCTCTAATATCTTAAGAATCTATTCACTGTTTTTTCTTTGTTCACAAGCTAGCAATGGGTTAATATACTGCGCAGATTAAATCAGATCTCCCAAAAAAGCTTAAATTTGTTGTAAGTCAGAAATTCGATCCTTGCAAAGGTCGCAGCTTGATCCATTCCTCCAAGTCCTTTGTAATGACCTCTCAGAATCCAATCCGTGCTACCAACCCGCCTCACCTTTTTTCTCCCAGTGACCCACTCTAGGCCCGGGGAGAATATAATGGTCAAGGGTCCACTGAAATCCCATGGCGCGAAGAGGGTGCTAGGTAATTATTTTGGCTACTCGGTGCCCTGAGAGGCCGGATTAGACTAGTATGGCTGACCACTGACCACGCGTGGCCTCTTGGCAAAATTCTAATTGATGCTCCACATTACCTAACGGCTCTTATAGCTCTCTATGCTTCGCAGATCCCTCTACGACTCCCTAAGTTCCCCTGTCTTTCTGTGCGAGGCTTTAAGTTTGTATGATGGCTAGGTCAGTAAATAGGTTTTAAGGATATTTGGATGAAAAAAGAAAGCTAACAATTCGACTGAAGCGACAACCATAATGGTTGGATTCACGGGAGAAAAGAGAGCAATAGAGTAAAGAGAGAAATATTTCATAAGATACAGGCAGAGATGCACACATAGATAGATAGATAGATAGATAGATGGGTGGATAGAGAGATAGATAGATAGATAGATAGATAGATAGGTAAGTAAGTAGATAGATAGATAGGTAGATAGAAAGATTGATATATAAAATATATAGATAAATAAATAGGTAAATAGTAGGTAGATAGATACATAGATAGTACATAAATAAGTTGTTAGGTAGGTAGGTAGGCCTAGGTAGATATATAGATAGATAAATAGGTAGGTAGATAGATAGATAGATAGATAGATAGATAGATAGATAGATAGATAGATAGATAGATGGATGGATAGATAAAAAGTTAAATAAATAGGTAGATAGGTAGATGGACATATTGATAGACAGATAGATAGATAGATAGATAGATAGATAGATAGATAGATAGATAGATAGATAGATAGATAGATAGATAGATAGATAAACAAATAAATACAACAAAGCAAAATATATAAAGGAAAAGTGCCGGTATTATGAAAATGAAAATGAAAATAGAGAAGAACTAAAGACTCCTGAGTAAATAGGTCTTTTAAAACCACCTTCCTAAGAGCGCATTATTAGATAAGCTCGGACACTGGTCAATGAAATTACAGGCTTGACCAAGCAGACAATGCCTCTATTGTCCTGGTTGATGATCCGCGAAGCCTTCCGCGATAACTTCCCCTCTTTTCATTATAACCGGATGAGAGTGGGTAAACCTCTCCGTCAGCCTTTTTTGCCTCTCGTGTCCTTGTCCTGCTTATGTCCTGAATGCCGTGAAATATATTCATTTGTAAATGAAAAGGATACAAAAAAATGAAACAACTGAGGAATTTGGTCACACTGTTGAAATTGTTTGAGATCTTTGTTGAATTTGTAACCTTTCTTCTCAGTGATGAACTCCGACTGTGAGGAAAAAGGTGTGTTGGAAGTGGAGGAGAAGCAATTTGGAGTTGTGCGTTTGTATTGAGAGCGCGGGGGGAGGGGGGTGGGAAGGGGGTGAAAACAATTCATAAATTGTTTACAATTCTGAAACAACTCTAAAGTAGAAAATTTACAGTAATTTAGTCATTAAAGTTGACCACAATCGTTTATGATGCCTCGTTTCTTTTCTTTCTTTTTTTTTTTTTTTTTCGCTTTTCTGCTTGGGCTCGCCCTGTAAATCTTTTGATGGGAATAAAATTGTGGCAGTGGAAGAACAAGCTCACGAGTGGAATATAGGAGAATCAGTGTACGCTCTGATAAAACATCGAGAAAATAAGTTGGCAAGGTCCCTTTGGAATCCCTTATTTACTAGAGTTTAAATTTTCAACAAATATATATACATATATCTCTCTCCCATTCTCTGTCTGTCTGTCTGTCTGTCTGTCTGTCTGTCTCTCTCTCTCTCTCTCTCTCTCTCTCTCTCTCTCTCTCTCTCTCTCTCTCTCCCTTCTCATTCACTCTCTTTTTCTCTTTCATTCTATCTATCTATATGTCTATCCATCTATCTCTCTCCCTCTCTCTTTCCAAAAATTCAACCCAACTCTCTTCCTCTCTTCCTCTCTCTCTCACTCTTTTTTTCTATCTATATGTCTATCCATCTATCTCTCCGTTTCTCTCTGTCCCTCTCTCTTTCCAAAAGTTAAACCCATCTCTCTCTCTCTCTCTCTCTCTCTCTCTCTCTCTCTCTCTCTCTCTCTCTCACTCTTTTTTTCTATCTATATGTCTATCCATCTATCTCTCCGTTTCTCTCTGTCCCTCTTTCTTTCCAAAAGTTAAACCCATCCCTCTCCCTCCCTCCCTCTCTCTCTCTCTCTCTCTCTCTCTCTCTCTCTCTCTCTCTCTCTCTCTCTCTCTCTCTCTCTCTCTCTCTCTCTCTCTCTCTCTCTCCCCGTGAAAAATAATGCGTGCGTATTCAGTGCGTGGTCAAGAGCCCAAAAAAGCTGGAAGGGCAACTCGTGTGGACTGTCTAGAGATGTACCGATGTACCGGACATCACACATTGCTGAATCAGTAATGTCCGGGAACTGCACGACACGAGGACACCAAAATAATCCGGTAAAGAATCCGGATTAACCCTCCGCCCCAGGGTTTTGAACCTCTAGCACCCACGTAATGGCGAACAACTCGCATTGCAGATGTTCGTCAGGAGATAACAGAGTTGGCGAAAAGCTTCTTAACCCATAGGGAACCAGAGATAATCCTGGATGTGAGGTTGAAAAAACAAAATTACTCTCTCTTTCTCTTTGTCGCTCTCTCTCTCTCTCTCTCTCTCTCTCTCTCTCTCTCTCTCTCTCTCTCTCTCTCTGTCTGTCGTTCTCTCTCTCTCTCTCTCTCTCTCTCTCTCTCTCTCTCTCTCTCTCTCTCTCTCTCTCTCTCTCTCTGCGTCTGTGACTGTCTGTCTGTCTGCCTCTCTGTCTCTGTTTCTGTCTCTGCGTCTCTGACTGTCTGTCTGTCTGCCTCTCTGTCTCTGTCTCTGACTCTGCGTCTCTGACTGTCTGTCTGTTTCTGTCTCTGTCTGTCTGTCTGTCTGTCTGTCTGTCTGTCTGTCTCTCTCTCTCTCTCTCTCTCTCTCTCTCTCTTTCTCTCTCTCTGTCTCTCTATCTCTCTGCGTCTCTGATTGTCTGTCTATCTGTCTGTCTGTCTCTCTCTCTCTGCGTCTCTGTCTGTCTGTCTATCTGTCTGTCTGCCTCTCTGTCTCTGTCTCTCTCTGTCCTGAACATAGGGATAAGGTTGTATTTTTTTTCTGGCTCTTTCTCTTTCCATCTCCTTCTTTTATTTTACCTGTAGGAAATAAGTCGTGGTTCTAGGGCAATGCCGAACTTTTTCCTATTTAAAATTATTTTGAGGAAAAAAAAGAACGATTTTTCCCCTTTTTGTGTATGTCTCAGATCATGAACTATGAAAGTTAGTTTTTTCAAATAGTTAACTTGAACCCACGAAAAACCATACTATTCAAAAAATTCAAGTCAACCTGTAGACCTATCACTTCTAGCTGTAATTGAAGACGCTTGAAAGTTTAGTGTATCGGGCATAAAGCAAAACTCAGAGCACCATAATACATAAGTTGTTATGTACGTAACATACATAATTAATATCTTCTGACGTCATCCGAAGGATGCGATTGTCCCGGATTTGACTGACTTTCTTGACAGACTTTACTAGTAACAGTATCTGAGAGATGTGTCTGGAATTAAAGAAAATGACTGTTTTTAAAAGATGATGGTCACTTTAGTCTTAACGCTAAATGAAGCTATAATAGACATCATATCTTTTTCTTTTTTTCTTTTTTTTTTTTTTTTTGCGCACCATCCCCTCCCATTCTTTGCCAAACTTTGAAGCCGTCTTGTTGCTTCATAACTGATTTCGTTGAATCAACACTTTTTTTTTTTTCAAAGAATTCTCAAAAACGAAATAAAAGATATTGAGTGTGAATAAACATAAACTTGAGACCGGGCTTATCAGATAACTTGGTTGAGATGATTGTTTGCCATTCTGTTCTAATTATAGCTACGCATCCATTCAACAGTAAGGTAAGATGAAGTTCTAGTTCAAGTTTAGATGTATAAATCAACGGTAGATTTATTTGTTGAACCGATCAGTGTTACCTAGTCTGTCAATCTGACAAGGCCGCAAGGAACCTTAAGATGAATATATATCTAAAGAGCAACAAAAGTAATGTTAACATTATAAAACGCCGCTATCCAAACCAAAACCCCAGGCGGTTAGTAACAGAAGTACAGACCATTTAGATTCAGTACTCAACCTCGACAGATCTCTGCTGGAAGTCTGGGAAATCACAGCAGGGGCTTAACAAATTAGTAGAATTTAGTGATGTGGGGGCGTGGTTTATCGATTAGAGGCGTGTCAGCAACGTCAGTCATCAAAGGGGGCGTGCGGCACACCTGTCAACAGCTCTTGAACATTATGGGATAGAGGGATTAGGGTTTAGGCGTGGACTTTGCTGATCAAAAGCAAAACCTGTTGAGACAAGGCGATCATTTCCTTGTTATACCGTGTGGTGCGTGGCTTCTGATGATTTAGTTGTTTCACCTGCATGAAAATAAAAGACCGCGCTTGGCGCATCCTCGGCTGGTGACGTCATCACACAGGGACTACGCCCACACGGGACTGAATGTGGAGGATTTTGCAATGAAAGCTTTCTTACAAGGCTTGATATTGAGGAAGCTGTCCTTTAATAGCACACAAGGCGTAAAAAATACGACTTGATCATCTGCATGAAGTACAAAATTATGGGATTGAACTAAAATAGAATTGTACGTAGATAATTAATTTTGCAGAGTTCTTGACATTGGCAGTTATTTGCAATTTTTTATAAGGTTTTTGTTCAAAACTGCAGTATAATTAGACACATGCATCTACATTATAGTGTGTAACATTTCCAAGGAAAAATGAGTTATGACCTTCTATAGTATCAGTATAGCTCTTTTTGAATTTAGAGAAGATGTCCATTCTTTGTTTATCGTTTCAACAGTCCCTCTTCTCTCCTCTTGCGTCCTATAAGTCATTGATTCAAAAAACATATTCATAACCACCGCTTGTATTGTAGTTGAATAACTGGACCTATCGAAAATTTCAAACTGAGAACCTTCTCTCCGACACAGGTCATTACATACAATCATGCCTTCATGTCCAAGCGAAGAATGATTTGATTGTGTAGTCAGTATCATGGAGACTCAAGGCTTAGGCTTAACTGAAGATCTTCAGACTTCATGTCAGATGGTCTCTTACAATTGGTGAAAAGTTCAGGTACGAGCGTTTTCAAAGTTAGAACTAGTATCACTTCGATTTGTTGGTCCGAAAAATAGCCTGACCACGAAAAAGTAATAAAGAATAGTTTCATGTAAAGTAGATTTAAATACTTGATTTACCGATTGGTTTGTTGAATAACGTGTATTGATTTTTTCTAAGATCAGATAAAGCTTCCAAATTGCAAGGGGACTCCTAACATCATTTCTTTTTGTCACCCAAATCAGCCCCCGTCATGCCGGTCAGAGAGTACTACGCAGCGTTTCGAAGCGGCAACAGCAAGTGCTGTAAAACGATGCCCTTGACGTTTTTATCTGTGTAGGAATGCGTTATGTCTCACCTTGTTTCCTCCCTTCTTCTGTTTTTCATAAGTCTCTGCAAAACGCATAATGGTTAAAAATCTAGATGTAGTAAAGCTAATGGCGTGTATAAAACTCAGGAGGCTTAATCGTCACTGGAGGAAGACATCTAATTCGGTGCCTTCTGTTTAAGACTTCTTTGAGCATTCAACACTTCGTGCCCACTTGCGCTGCGGAAATCCAAGTTAAAAAGAAAGCAGCATACAATAACAAGCACATTGTGGAATACTTCGCCGATAACTATTTGCTATTTTTTCGAAACAAAACCACAAATGATTTCTCAAAGGCCATTGTGTTCTCTGTTCTTCTGGAGAACGAAGGGGAAAAAACAGATAAAGAGTTGTGAAAAGGACTGGGATAAAATACGATGATTAGAGTTGATTAGGGGTGAATGAGGGAAACATTGACTTCCCCCCTGATGAGCCACGCCCCTTGTCACTGTCACTAAAGGGTAAGGCAGACCCAGGCACACATCGGAGTTATGAAACTAGCCATTCTGCTACACTTCAATAGGGTTATTCATACACCATTTTTCTTTGAAGTCGAGCTTAGAAAGCTGTGGGTGATGCTATTGAATCAGTGACTCATTAAGATAAATGCGACCTAACAATATCTAATAAAAATAATGATTTCCATCGGAGCAAAATAACCTTTTTTTATTTAAAGATAAACAGGTTAGTAAAGAATATTGAACTCTTGCCTGTCGAGTTTTTCTCATTGAAATCATTGAATGTGTTTGACGCAACACGCTTGATGTTTCCATGGTGTTTCTTCTGAACAACTTCCGGTCATTCGAGAGCCAGCGATTAACGGCTGTCTCAGCAGGTCTACATTCAGAGCGTCCAGCTGCTGACCAGTGGGAGATCAGGCAGCGCGTGCCCATCTAACGGCTGCTCACTGTAGTATCTGGGGGGCGTGGTCCATCTGACCAGGGAGTCAGTGGCGGTCTCCTCACTTCAAAGGCCGTACCATGACCGCTGACAGCACGATTGGTACTTGTACTGAGGTCAAAAGACCGTAACAATTTTATTGATTTGCGTCAAACATTTTCTGCCGTCATTATCTGAAGGAGTCGACGGACACGAGTTCAGTATAGCAGACAACTTTATTGACCTTTCTTCTAAACAAGAGCCTAAAGCAACAGAGAGATTCAATGACTTTCAGATTCGCACTTACAATAAACTTATCGGCCATCGAATTGGAAGGGGAAAAAAAAACCATAGAATTTTCATTATGAAATGTATGCAATAAGATAAAAAACAAACAAACAAAAAACACACAATCATGAGCTTAATCCATCAGGACAGCACTCTTTATGATGATTCCACTATTAAATGAACCCACACTCTTTTCATCCTTCTCAGGAGGAGCACAGTAAAAACTGAAACTGCCGAGGTCACAATTTGAATCCACATAACTCGCGTTGAATCGACCCTAGGCGACAAGTCAGTCCACACATATGAAGTTAAGTGTGTAAATCACAGGGCCAGCTGGCGCGATCTTAAACACAACTTACCGAGATCGGCATAAGTTTTGATATCAGAGACGTGAAAACTTTTCGCTCTTCTCAATCATCAATGTCATGACTAGTACAAGCACACTCAAAACTTTTCGCTCTCCTCAATCATCAATGTCATGACTAGTACAAGCACACTCAAAACTTTTCGCTCTCCTCAATCATTAATGTCATGACCATTACAAGCACACCTAAAACTTTTCGCTATCCTCAATCATTAATGTCATGACCATTACAAGCACACCTAAAACTTTTCGCTCTCCTCAATCATTAATGTCATGACCATTACAAGCACACCTAAAACTTTTCGCTCTCCTCAATCATTAATGTCATGACCATTACAAGCACACCTAAAACTTTCCGCTCTCCTCAATCATTAATGTCATGACCATTACAAGCACACCTAAAACTTTCCGCTCTCCTCAATCATTAATGTCATGACCATTACAAGCACACCTAAAACTTTTCGCTCTCCTCAATCATTAATGTCATGACCATTACAAGCACACCTAAAACTTTCCGTTCTCCTCAATCATTAATGCCATGACCGTTACAAGCACACCTAAAACAACTTTCCGTTCTCCTCAATCATTAATGTCATGACTGTAATGTCCATCACTAATATAATTCTAAATAAGCCACTCTGGCAACATTGATACTTGTTCACCCCTTCAGAACATCAATGTAGAATAAACAGTTCCCTACGAATCATACCCACTGACTAGTCCGTTATCTTTCTCCGTCTCATGTCTTGTACCATTAATGAAGATACTATACTGGCGACGAGGATCTTTGCTTGAAAATACGTGGTTTGCAATATATATGATTATATTTTATTGCTATAAATTCAATCCTAGTTCTTATTTATTGGTCTACACATCGATTTCACATCGTAGATCTACTCTAACGGTTAGCTAGCAGACCGTCAGTCACGCCGGTTCAAAGCGAAAGTACACACTTTTCCACTGCTAGACTTAAAGCCTAAGTTCGTCTGCAACCTCATGGTTCGTGTATCAGTCTGAGGTGATCTTACAAGTCTTGAAATATTGTTTTTCTGGTCTTAAACAGAGAGTAAAACAGTATTTTTTAAACAAGCTGATCTAGATCTTTAATACTTGAGATAAAATACTCTTGAGTTAACGCAGCTATGGCAAGTATTTTGCCGCAGTTTCCTCCCTTCAAGATCAGAGAGGACGAAGTTTCTGCAGGCACAAGATGGAAAAAATGGTTTGCTCAGTTCGAAAACCTTATCACAGGAATGGACATCACTTCCATGGCAAGAAAGAAAGCTCTCTTGATCCATTATGGTGGTGACGAAATATTCGATCTTGTAGATACCTTTTCAGCAGACAAAAAAGAGACCTACGATGCCCTAAGACAAGAGCTAGATAGATACTTCACCCCAAGAGTAAACCCCACGTATGAAGCCTTCAAACTGCGCAAAATGAAGCAAATACCACAGGAAAACGTAGACCAGTTCCACGTTCGACTACGGACCCAGGCTGCTCTCTGTTCCTTCACTGATATTGACAGAGAAATCCTTGCCCAGCTGATAGAAGGGATCACTTCATCCAAACTAAGGAAAAAGGCCCTAAGAGAACGCCTGACCCTCGACCAGCTAATCACAGAGGCAAGGAACGAAGAACTAACAGAAACACAGGCACGAGACATCGAAAAAACCGACCAAGCTTGTGCTATCAGTGGGAAAAGTCAACATAAAAAAGGACACGAGAAAACGAGAGGGAAACAACCGACCACAACACCAAAACACAAAACGACTTGCCGAAACTGTGGGGGCACATTCCCACACCCGTCATCTCGACCATGCCCAGCCAAAGGGAAGACATGTTTGAACTGCAAAAAGCCAAACCACTTCGCCAAAGTATGCAGGTCACTAAAGAGGGCGGATGTGAAACAAGTGGCTGAAGACAATTCTGACAGCGATGGAGTTTTCACCCTGCAATCTGGCAAGAAAGTGCCAACAACTACGGTAATGATTAACAACCATGCAATCAAGTTTGTTGTTGACACAGGTGCGTCGGTTAATGTCATCACAAATACGGCTTATAAAGCTTTAAGTCCAAGACCAAAGCTCAGTCCCAGTTCTACGTCAGTATACAGCTACAATACAAAAGAAAAGCTGCCAATCTTAGGATGTTTCAGCTCGAGAGTGAGATACAAAGAAAGGACGATCGAGGCACAGTTCTATGTTGTGGAAGGTCTGGATAACTCAAGCAGTAACCTCCTTTCCGCAGTAACATCAGAAGCTCTTGAAATAATTTCCTTTGCTCGTCAAGTGAATGTCCCAGAAGAACTTTATGAGGGATTTGGGAAGATCAAGGGACTCAACATAAAGCTCCACATTGATGAGCAAGTGCACCCTAAAAAACAAACACACCGTCGCATTCCATACCATGTACGGAAAAGCGTGGAAAAGGAAATACAACGCCTTGAAGAACAGGATATTATTGAGCAAGTAGAAGGACCAACACCCTGGGTTAGCCCCATAGTGGTGGTACCCAAGAAATCCGGAGGGGTCAGACTCTGTGTTGATATGAGGGAAGCAAACAAGGCCATCAAGAGGGAACGTCACCCATTGCCAACTATTGAAGATATGATAAACGACCTGAATGGGTCTACCCTCTTCAGCCGGATTGACCTACAGCAGGCTTTCCATCAGCTGGAACTGGACAAGGAAAGTCGTTTTATCACAACGTTTTCCACCCACGTAGGACTGAGGCGATTCAAACGCCTCATGTTTGGAGTCAACGCAGCTCCAGAGATCTTCCAGCACGCAATGAGCGACATCCTCCACGATATTCCGGGTGTCACTCACTTCATTGATGACATCATCGTCCACGGGAAAGACAGAGCAGCCCATGATGCAAGTCTTACAGAAACCCTGAAAAGACTCACACAGAGAGGTGTGAAATTGAACAAAGAAAAGTGTTTGTTTGGAGTCAACAAACTATCATTTTTGGGACACACCTTTGGAGATCGAGGCATCTCGCCGGAGGCACAAAAGATCAAAGCTATCAGAAGTGCAAAGGCACCAACATCCATATCGGAGCTACGCTCATTCCTGGGCATGACTCAATTTGTCTCACGCTATATTGAGTCATATGCATCAATCACGGAGCCCTTGAGGAGGCTCACCAGGAAGACTCAACCATGGAAATGGGGTCGTGAACAAGATGAAGCCTTCAAAAAGCTTAAGAAGTTGCTTACAGGGGTTGGAGTTATGGCATACTTTGACCCCAAGAAAGAGACGAATGTTGTCGTCGATGCGTCACCATGTGGTCTTGGGGCCATGATAATGCAGCAAGGCCGAGTTATCTGCTACTCCAGCCGCGCTCTGACAGACGTGGAATCCCGTTACAGCCAAACCGAACGGGAGATGCTTGCTGTAGTATATGGTGTGGAAAAATTTCACATTTACCTATATGGCTCCACATTCAGCGTCATCACCGATCACAAGCCGCTACTGGGAATCATCGGCAGCAGCAAGCCTGCATCAGCTCGCATCGATAGATGGAGACTGCCCCTTATGCCATACCAGTATACTCTGACATACAGGCCAGGCAAAGACGAGGCAAATCCAGCCGATTACCTCTCTCGACATCCCTTCATCACTCCCCAGAGGGACAATGACGGCGAAAATTATATTCGCTACATCGCAAAGACGTCGATACCAAATGCACTCACATTGGAAGAAGTCAAACAAGCTACTGCCTCTGACAAGACTCTGCAAAACGTCATGACGGCCATCACAACTGGTAATTGGGACTCCAGATCTGTCTCACCGTTCAAATCAATCAAAGACGAACTGACCATCCATGACGGAATCGTCTTGAGACAGAGCAGAATCTTGATCCCAGACTCCCCTCAGCTGCGAGTTGTCAAACTAGCTCACAGTGCTCACCAAGGCATCGTCAAGACAAAACAATTGCTTCGAGAAAAAGTCTGGTTCTCAGGAATCGACAAACTGGTAGAGACACACCTTAAGGGGTGTATTCCCTGCCAATCAGCAACTGTTGGCTCTAAACAGAGAGACCCGATCAAGACTACACCACTGCCCAAGCACCCTTGGGATGAGCTATCTGCGGACTTCGCTGGTCCCTTCCCTTCTGGAGAACTTCTCCTCATAGTAATCGACGATTACAGCAGATTTCCTGAGGTTCAAATTGTCAACTCAACCTCTGCTCGCACAACCATCCCAAAACTGATGGAGATGTTTTCAAGATTTGGCACACCAAGTGTGTTGAAGACTGACAACGGTGCGCCATTCAACTCTGGTGAGTTTGCAGCCTTTGCAAAGAAACTAGGCTTCAAACACCGGAAGATTACTCCACTATGGCCCGAAGCAAACGGAGAGGCTGAACGGTTCGTACGAACCTTGAACAAGTTTGTTCATACATGTCAAGCAGAACATTCTGATTGGAGAGTAGAGTTGCAGGACCTCCTCTGCCAATACAGAGCCACACCGCACACTTCAACGAAAATCTCACCACATGAGGCTCTCACTGGCAGGCAGATGCGAACAGCTCTCCCAGAGTTGAAAGCCACTCATAAGAAGCCACTCCATGACCTGAAAGCCAACGACGACACTGCAAAACTCCTTCAAAAGAAGTATGCAGACTCAGACAGACACACCGCTCAACACAACCTGCAAATCGGTGACACTGTCCTGGTCCGTCAACAAAAGCAAAACAAACTGTCAACACCATACAACCCAACACCTTTCACCGTGGAAAAGGTGAAGGGAAACATGGTTACTGCCACCAACAGTAAACATACAGTAACAAGGAACTCATCTTTCTTCAAAGCAGTTCCACTTCACGACGTTCATCAAGAACCAGATAAACCTGAACTTGAGTCTGATTCTGAAGACGACGATTCATCGCGCCGTCACCTTCAAACTCACCATCAGCGCTCAACACCCATCCAGAGTGAGCAAGTACACTCACCACCAGATGAGGACCTGTCCTCTCCACCACCCACTCTGGAACACACACGGATAACACACCCAAACTTAATTACTAGAAGTGGCCGTGTTGTTAAAAAGCCCAGCAGATTCACAAGTTAGGCATGTTCTTAACCGGGCAAGTTCAGCGGTCACTCACATCACACGCATTCACTAAATTATTTATGCATCCGTAGACATTAAGATTAAGCTCAGTAGGAGCGACTAGAGTTTCATGCCCCTGGGTATTGATCTACTCGTTCTTCTTTTCAAGTAGAATTCTTTTAACACTAACACAAATTCCATATTTAACTTAAGAAATAATGACTGTATCCAGATGATGTATCCAGATGACCTGTTCCAGACGTCACAAGCAAGACCTAAAACAAAGATGAACCTTTTCTTGCAATTTTATTTTAATTTCAAAAAAACCAAATATTGGTTATTTGTAAAATAATTAAAAATTAAAAGTAAAAAAATACTTAATCCCTCCCTATTCTATAACTATATAAAGTAAAGAAATTTCTATCTAAGTTGGAGAGGGATGTAATGTCCATCACTAATATAATTCTAAATAAGCCACTCTGGCAACATTGATACTTGTTCACCCCTTCAGAACATCAATGTAGAATAAACAGTTCCCTACGAATCATACCCACTGACTAGTCCGTTATCTTTCTCCGTCTCATGTCTTGTACCATTAATGAAGATACTATAATGACCATTACAAGCACACCTAAAACTTACCGTTCTCCTTAATTATTAATGTCATGACCATTACAAGCACACCTAAAACAACTTTCCGTTCTCCTCAATCATTAATGTCATGACCATTACAAGCACACCTAAAACTTTCCGTTCTCCTCAATCATTAATGCCATGACCGTTACAAGCACACCTAAAACATACAACTTTTCGCTTTCCTCAATCATTAATGTCATGACCATTACAAGCACACCTAAAACTTACCGTTCTCCTCAATCATTAATGCCATGACCGTTACAAGCACACCTAAAACTTTCCGTTCTCCTCAATCATTAATGCCATGACTATTACAAGCACACCTAAAACTTTCCGTTCTCCCCAATCATTAATGCCATGACCAATACAAGCACACCTAAAACTTTCCGTTATCCTCAATCATTAATGCCATGACTATTAAAAGCACACCTAAAATTGTTCGTTCTCCTCAATCATTTATGCCATGACCAATACAAGCACACCTAAAACTTTCCGTTATCCTCAATCATTAATGCCATGACTATTAAAAGCACACCTAAAATTGTTCGTTCTCCTCAATCATTAATGCCATGACCAATACAAGCACACCTAAAACTTTCCGTTATCCTCAATCATTAATGCCATGACTATTAAAAGCACACCTAAAATTGTTCGTTCTCCTCAATCATTTATGCCATGACCAGTACAAGCACACCTAAAACTTTCCGTTATCCTCAATCATTAATGCCATGACTATTAAAAGCACACCTAAAATTGTTCGTTCTCCTCAATCATTAATGCCATGACCAATACAAGCACACCTAAAACTTTCCGTTATCCTCAATCATTAATGCCATGACTATTAAAAGCACACCTAAAATTGTTCGTTCTCCTCAATCATTTATGCCATGACCAATACAAGCACACCTAAAACTTTCCGTTATCCTCAATCATTAATGCCATGACTATTAAAAGCACACCTAAAATTGTTCGTTCTCCTCAATCATTTATGCCATGACCAATACAAGCACACCTAAAATTGTTCGTTCTCCTCAATCATTTATGCCATGACCAATACAAGCACACCTAAAATTGTTCGTTCTCCTCAATCATTTATGCCATGACCAATACAAGCACACCTAAAATTGTTCGTTCTCCTCAATCATTTATGCCATGACCAATACAAGCACACCTAAAATTGTTCGTTCTCCTCAATCATTTATGCCATGACTATTAAAAGCACACCTAAAATTGTTCGTTCTCCTCAATCATTTATGCCATGACCAATACAAGCACACCTAAAATTGTTCGTTCTCCTCAATCATTTATGCCATGACTAATAAAAGCACACCTAAAATTGTTCGTTCTCCTCAATCATTTATGCCATGACTATTAAAAGCACACCTAAAATTGTTCGTTCTCCTCAATCATTTATGCCATGACTATTAAAAGCACACCTAAAATTGTTCGTTCTCCTCAATCATTTATGCCATGACTATTAAAAGCACACCTAAAATTGTTCGTTCTCCTCAATCATTTATGCCATGACCATTAAAAGCACACCTAAAATTGTTCGTTCTCCTCAATCATTTATGCCATGACCAATACAAGCACACCTAAAATTGTTCGTTATCCTCAATCATTTATGCCATGACTATTAAAAGCACACCTAAAATTGTTCGTTCTCCTCAATCATTTATGCCATGACTATTAAAAGCACACCTAAAATTGTTCGTTCTCCTCAATCATTAATGCCATGACTATTAAAAGCACACCTAAAATTGTTCGTTCTCCTCAATCATTAATGCCATGACTATTAAAAGCACACCTAAAATTGTTCGTTCTCCTCAATCATTTATGCCATGACTATTAAAAGCACACCTAAAATTGTTCGTTCTCCTCAATCATTTATGCCATGACCAATACAAGCACACCTAAAACTTTCCGTTATCCTCAATCATTAATGCCATGACTATTAAAAGCACACCTAAAATTGTTCGTTCTCCTCAATCATTTATGCCATGACCAATACAAGCACACCTAAAATTGTTCGTTCTCCTCAATCATTTATGCCATGACTATTAAAAGCACACCTAAAATTGTTCGTTCTCCTCAATCATTTATGCCATGACTATTAAAAGCACACCTAAAATTGTTCGTTCTCCTCAATCATTTATGCCATGACCAATACAAGCACACCTAAAACTTTCCGTTATCCTCAATCATTAATGCCATGACTATTAAAAGCACACCTAAAATTGTTCGTTCTCCTCAATCATTTATGCCATGACCGTTGCAAGCACACCTGAATTTTTTCACTATCCTCAATCATCAATGCCATGACTATTACAAGCTCACCTGGGTGAAGGCCGTCATAAACATACAATGAGAACCATAGAAAATTCATTACTCTTGAATGGGTTCCGACAAAGAGTTATTTAGCGGCACTGGTGTAAAGCAGAATGCACTTAAGTTTTGGTAGTAAAGCAGCGGGACGTTTCAATATTACATCGAAGCAAAGAAGAAAGCGTTGGTTTTTATAGAGTTCAGCTCCTTTTCCATTCCTACAGATTGGAGTGTTTGAGGCAAAAGGGTTGAACCTCTACATAATTAAGATGTCGCGCTGTTTTACAAGAGTTCATTTCCCATTCTCTTTCTACAGACAAAAGGGTTGATCCTCCACATTAAGGTGTGCAGTGAACATTGTTCATGGCGGGATCGAAACCCAAACCGTAGATGGATCCATTTGTCCAGAAATTCCTCGCCAAGCGCATGCTCGTCAGATAGTTATGCAGGAGAAGCCTGCAATCATCAGTCCTTATTTTTTGGACGGGCTATATCAAGAAAACAACCCATCTGTGAAGGGAGGCTTTGATATTCACTATTACCCTCTGCTGTTTTAGAAGACTGTCTCGTAACCGAGAGGTGCGTAAGAAGTGAACCTTTAGAGACAATTGACTGTCGAAAACGAAATTTCTCGAAAAAGACATTTCCCAAGCAATAATTGCTTTTTTTCTTTGTTCTGAAGTAATCTAAGCTATTTGCTTTTGTTTCTTCCTACACAAATGCTTGAGATAGACTGAAAAGATTGAAGCTACATTATAACATTATTATTTGTTTTGAATTTGTGCTTTGAATTATTCTTAGACTCCCGATTAGAACTTTATCGGGTTTATATTTCCATGGCAAGAATCTTTATCGTTTATCCTATTGGAGTTTAATAAACGATAAAGGGTAGATCTGGTGGATAAAAAATAATAAAATTATTATGCCATTTTATTGATTGACACTTTCACATGCTCATAATCATGCTGGTTCCAATAAAGACGCGGCTATCTTTTCCCTCAAGGCCGCGCAATTTTAGGCACTTCTTGCCGGAATGCATAGATTAAAATGGGCATTTAGGGAAATGTAAAATAAACTGGGAAAGTACAGAATCAGCTTTCTCAATTTGAGCCGCAGACAGCTCTGTGGCCAAGGCACTGACTCAGTTTAAGATCTCCGGTTCCTGACACTTTCCTTTATGGGCTCGAAACACACTTGCATCGGTTGCTGGCTTCAGAATATCTTCCATCTCGTCAGCCTCACCGAAATGTGACGAAGCATAAAAAGGCCTTACTATAAATGAGTTTATCGCTATATTGGCAATTCTCCGGCAGATGACTGTAAAAGATATTGCAAACTTTGTATGGGCAAATTATAATAACACGACTAGGGAAGTAAATCCTGCACTTCAATTTTATTTTTATTTTAGCGAAAGCACAATTAAAGGCCCCTTGCTTAGGATCAAAGGGGAAAAGTTATCAAACCTAAAGATAGCTTTTTGTCCTGCAAAAATTTCTATTGTGTTAGATATTCTATTCTGGCAGATATTCTATTCTGGCTTCAAAAGACAAGCTGGGTGCTGGTTTTAGCCTTTAATAAACTTATTTATTAATAATAAATATTGAAGAAAAGTAATGGGTGCCTAGAACTTTTCTGTACAATCCGTTGTCTTATCTTTATCGCTCGATCTCCGAACTCGCGTGTTCATAATAATCAAGGCGCGCTTCATGGGAGTCGAAATCTAAGCTTTCCGAGATATTAATGCGTAACCGTGTTGTTTTCAAAAGCT
>JAWDGP010003385.1:10000-22500 GCA_033675545.1 Elysia crispata | reverse complement strand
AATCTGAATAATCGGATGAAAAGGCGCCCGGTTAGTATACAAAGATCTAATGAGAAATATGAGGAGGACATTGGATATCCGAGTCTTGGGGCCTGAGACTCGGGCTGTTCACGGGTCTAATGAGACACAATAGGCCAGGGTCTTAACAGCTAATCACTAGGGATCCCACCTTCCTGACCTGGGCATGCTTCACAAAACATGGACGGGAGATACAAAGAGTTTGAGAAAATAGGACCAGGTTGTTATTATTTTTTCCCCTTTATCACCGAACTCACAAGGTATTATCTTCCTATCTCCAGAATCTCACGAACACTATCTATCTGCTTGTGTGGTACATGTCCATATTGTATTGTATGTTCATTTGTCTGTATGTCGCTGCATGCCTGCCTTTTTTGTTTGAATGTATCAGTATGTTTTCATGTGTGCCTGGCTGTTGTCTGTCTGTCCGTATGTTTGTTCGTCTTTCTTTTTGCATGTCTGCTCTGCCTTTTCTTATGTCGATACGATATAATTATCTATTCTCTCTCTCTCCCTCCCTCCCTCTCTCTCTCTCTCTCTCTCTCTCTCTCTCTCTCTCTCTCTCTCTCTCTCTCTCTCTCTCGTTCTTTTTCCAATAGCCTTTCCTTTTGTTTCTGTGTAAAGATCACTGTGACTTCCTCACTGAAACAAAAGTAAGGGAATCATACCAAAAATTATCATTTCAGAGGGCTCAAAATAGAACCGCTTGCAAATAAGTTTTATCGAATGAGCTCAGGTTGGGCAAGAAATATTTTGAAATTGGATGCACTTAAATTATTACATATTCAGGAGTTTATTCAAATTTTGTAAAAGCAAAAGGTAGAAAACATCCTACAGCTTTCACTAACCTTTAACAGTTAGCCAGGGAATTTCAAAACCAGTTCTTGAAGCTGACCGTTCTCAGTTTTTTAGTAAAGCTATCGTGCTGTTCGAGGATCACAGTGATAAGAACAAGACTTTTTTATTTCTACTCCATCAATGTCTATCCCCCATTCGCCCCAAACACACACACACATACACACACATACACACATACAAACACACACACATACACATACACACATAGCAACCTTAAAAAAAACAAAACAGACCTCTCTACACAATGGAGTTCTCCCAAATCTTATGAGAAGAATCTAGCATTTCGAGGATTTGGGTTTTATAATTCCCTGCCGCGCACCCCTCCCCCCGCCCCCTTTCCTCTCCCCCTACCGCTCTCCCCCCCCCCCCCCCCTCCCCCTCTCCTCCCCATCCCATTGATGCAGTTTTCTATTTTTTTTTACAAGCAGCTTAATGATTTAAGTTCCTCCCGCATCCCACCCCCTCCCCCCTTTCTTTCTCCCTCCCGACGCCGGCTTCATAATTATCAAAGATCGTAAACTATCACCTGCCCGCCCGAGACTTACAATACGCGTGGGTCGTGAGAGAGTTGGTGTAGGCGAGTACCCACACGCTGGACTCCAGCAGTTACAGTAACTCAGTGAGTACCGCCTGGTGGTGGACAAGGAAACTCGACACCAACCTGGGGGGGTCAGTTGCTGAGTCAGAGCTAGAAAGATTCCGCGCAGCGTCGAAGTAGATTTCGATTCAGTAAGACGCTAGAGGGACGCCATAAACAGGTTCAAACAAAGAAGAGGGAAATAGGTAGGAAGGGTGGGGGAGGGCACGAAATTACATTTCATTTTTATGAACGTTAATTGTTTAAAATCGAATTAAGACCTAAAATTCATAGGATGTTAGTGGTCAAAAAGGGAAACAAGCACCGAAAGATCTATACAGAATTTCCAATTTGAGATTATGAGATGAAAGCGCGAGGAGAGCATTTTTTTTTTAAATATGTATCTTTCCAACTAGTGTTCTTTTACCATGCTTTTCTGCTTGTTCACGCCAGTAATCATCCTTACTTTTAGCATAGAGATCTGATTTAATGGATCGGTGACTTTTTGCACATCGGATAATTTATAATTATAAGCTCTTTATACGTTCAACTATTTGAATTGTCAAAGGATCTTGAGTCCGTCCCACTGTAAGATTTCTAGAATAATCAATGGGACATAAGATAATTTGGAACTACTAGGCTAAAAAGGCTCTCCTTATTGATACTCAGTCTCTACTTTATGTGTTATGGACTCTAGGAAATTAATAATACTGCCTATTTTTTTAATTCAATTTTTCATTTCTTTATCACTACTGTTTACGTGATGATGTTTTATCCCTTATTTACCCAGTAACTGTTGTGATATTGTTGGGCTTTCATCCATAAAATTATGTAAATGTGTCATACAGACAAATTTTGAAACTAGTGTGTCCGGCACTATTTACACAATTCGTTTATACTACGAAAGATCGTTCTATTATTAGTTCGAGCCAATTTCTCTTACGTCTACCAAAAGCTGAGAACGAAAGTGCTCTAACGTGACCTCGACTAGGCTAAAAATAGCGCTTCCGTAATCCCGCCAGTCAGTGTCTAGTCGTGTCAGAGTTCACTGCCCAATCAGAAGTCTGTTGGTGCTTGGAATAGTGCAGCACTTTAGTAGCCTGCCACAAAACAGAACAACAGACCATCTCACTTTAATTTCCTGCTGTTTCCCCATCTCTTTTAGAAATTGCTGTAAATGGAGCCGAATTTGCACCTTTCCACAAAGGCAATTAGATTTGTTAGCGTCACGTTTGCTAAGTCTGGGAAACGGTTGAGGTCGGCTAAAGTTCATCGGTTCATAATCGTAACAGTGTTATCTTATTTTGTCTTGTTTCGCTTCGGGTACTCTTTGCTTTTTCCCAGCTTTGTTCCATCTTTTCTTTCTGTTTTTGGAGTTGCTCTTGACTTTTTTTTTTCTTCTAAGCCCTATTACGTTTTTTCAATGTTAATTGTATTATTTTTTAATGTTATCGTCATCATAATCATCACCATTGTCGTCGCCGCCTTCTTTATATTATGTGTCATCATCAACTTTACTAACAGCTATTAAATACAAGATGTTACATTGCCTAAATAAGGGTAACCATGGACGGAAAGGTATAGCGGATAAGATCTCCAAAAATAATAATAAAAAAAACAAAAAAAAAATCATTGCAGTTGAAAAATAATATTTAGGATTTGAACCTGGGAAGTCTAAGTCCAAAACCTTAATTTCAAACATCAAACAAAGAAAATGTACAGTTTATAAAGATCTTTTATTTTATTTTATTTTTTTTAACTGTCAAAACAATGTTCTGTATATCTTTGAACCCGAAGATTGCCTGTCCGCTTCATATATATATATAAAACAATAAAAAAAACCGGAGGAGGAGGAGGAGGAGGAGGAGGAGGAGGAGGAGAAGAAGAAGAAGAAGAAGAAGAAGAAGAAGAAGAAGAAGAAGGAGGAGGAGGAGGAGGAGGAGGAGGAGGGGGAGAGGAGGAGGAGCAAGAAATCAGAGAGAGAGAGAGAGAGAGAGAGAGAGAGAGAGAGAGAGAGAAGGAAAAGACAATAAAGTTAAGAGATAGGGCGATAGAGTGAGAGAACGAGAGAGAGTGTGTGTGTGAGAGAGAGACAGAGACGGAGAGAGACAGAGACAGAGGGACAGAGTGAGAGAGCGACAGAGAGAGAGAGAGAGAGAGAGAGAGAGAGAGAGAGAGAGAGAGAGAGAGAGAGAGAGAGAGAGAGAGAGAGAGAGAGAGAGAGAGAGAGAGAGAGAGAGAGCGACAGAGTGAGATAGAGATAGAGCGATAGAGTGAGAGAGAGAGAAAGCAAGAGGGAGAGAGAGAGAGAGAGAGAGAGAGAGAGAGAGAGAGAGAGAGAGAGAGAGAGAGAGAGAGAGAGAGATAGAGGAGCAAGAGACACCCCCAGCAACAGATCTTCTTTTCAAACGTTTAAAGTGTCATTTTTCCCCCCTGTTTCCTCTGGTGGATGTTTATGTTGTGTTTTGGGTTGAGTCCCCTTGCGGTGGTTCCCACGGCCACGCGCAGACTCCGCACAGCTAGACCACTGGAGTTGTGTGCCCCTTGCCTCCCCTGGTCCGCTTTATCTCCTGGCTGGGGGAGATGGGGCGGTGGAGGTAGGAAGCTTTATCATACAATTATATGGAAGATGTGGGGGGGGGTTACAGAAGTAAAGGTGTATAAATTATTTAATGCTTTGGATAAAGTTGGGCGTAAGCTAGAGTGAGAAGAGGGTGGGACATAGGGAGTGATAGAAGTCGAGAGGGGAGGAAGCAGAAGGCTGTGGAGTGATTTGAGAGGGGCGGGGGGGGGAGGAGGGATTCTTCTTTATTTTCTCTATTTTCATTTAGACAAAATTTAGAGCGTGAGAAGAAACCTACAAACTTGTCAGGGGTCACATGAGCATATTCTTACTCCCCCTCCCCATTGTCGCGCACGGGTGACAAAAGAAGGATTCCCATCGAATGACACGAAAATCAAGAGGTGGGAAAAGATAAGGGGCAGAGAGAGAGAGAGAGAGAGAGAGAGAGAGAGAGAGAGAGAGAGAGAGAGAGAGAGAGAGAGAGAGAGAGAGAATAAGGAGGGGGGATGGGGACTGGTGGGGGTGGGGGACAACAATTTTGATTGTAGGAGCTGGTTGCGACAATTGCAATGTTTCTTAACAAAAGTATTCGTTGCAAAGAATGACATTCGGTACTTTCATTTTTTTCTTAAATAAACTCATAGTATCATCGTTCCATGTTAAAAAAAAGCTTGCAGTTTTATGAATCACGTATAAAGCATGTCGTGAACGCACATGCATGCAAGATAAAATTAATGTGTGACTTTTTCCAAGGATGGGTGAGGGAAGGAAAGAAAGGCTTGTACGGACAATCAATGGAGAGTTAGGACACACGCTGAAAAGCAATGGGTTGTTGTTGTTTGTGGTGGAACCACAACTTTCAATAATACCGTTTATTATTCTGTGGCTGGAGCTCGCAAGTTGAGTAAGGCGGGTAGCAACGTGCAAGCCGTGTCTTCTGCGCCAACGTGCGCCTGGCCGCCAGCAGACAATCCAGGACACCTGTTTGTTATTTTTCCGTTATTTTTAATTCCCCGTTCAGGAGCGGTGGTTGGGAAGATCTTTTTTTCTTTCCCATGCCGGCCGGCGTTCGTTTAAAAAAAAAGAGTGGGCACTACTTTTTTTTTTGTAAATCAAGGCGCAGCAAGGTAGCAGACGAGTGTGGGGAAACTAAGCGGCCATTAAATTAAAGGGGAGATAAGAGGTCAGGGAGAGTTATCCAAAATCGCTATTGAGCTGAGGCATTTCAAAGATTTCAATTATTACTTGTATGTAAATATCCTTTCTCCATAAATTACAAAGAAATATCTAAAACATTTAAGCCGGAATTTCCGATTAATTAATTTGAAGGAGACATGATTTTTTGTTGTTATTCGTATCTTAATGAAAACCGCGTGACGAATTTTGGGATATAGTTAATGTCCATGGACAATTCTAAACTAGATGTATTTGTAGCTTTCTGTGTTATAATCTATATGCATGTATGTATTATTTATATTATATTATTATTCATTGCATTTCTTGGCTTTTTCCAAGATCGGGCACAAATTATGCCCTGGTGAACTGTGGTTTGCACAATTCAGCATAAATTCTTGGTTAACTGCAAGAGGAAAGATGGAATCACGAGACACATGAGTGAGTTTGGGGTCTCAGCGCTACCTTGTTCAGTGTTTTATAACTCCTGGCTTGTCTATTTGTGGGCAAAAGAGCTATATTGTGGCTATAGCAGCTGTAGAAGAGATCCAAACCTGTTAAAAAATTCCCACGCACATATCCAAGGTCGCTGAGTTATTTGCATTCCAGTATACATTTTGGCATTTTGGTTTAACCTTTTTTCTCTCTCTTCTCTCTCTCTCTCTCTGTCTGCCTGTCTGGATGTCTCTGTCTCTGTCTGTCTGTCTGTCTGTCTGTCTCTCTCTCTCTCTCTCTCTCTCTCTCTCTCTCTCTCTCTCTCTCTCTCTCTCTCTCTCTCTCTTCTCCTTTTGCTTTACAAATGCACACAAAGCACTCTTCGCCTCTGTTTTTTCCCTCATTGAAAATAACTATGCGGCATCTTTAACCTTTGCACTTTTCTTTTCTTTTATCGTAAATAAAGTTATCTCCTTCTTCACCACGCGCTCTCAAACTTTTTTTTTTCCCTCTTCCTCTTTTCGCTCTACCCCCCCTCCCTTTTTTTTTTCTTTTCCCCTCTCCTCTCCTCCCGTTTCATTCCCTCCTCACTCAGTCTGTATCATTGAGCCGAGTATAAACTTAGCAACGGTCGCTCTATGTTGTCTAGTACTGTAGTACATTCTCTACTGAAGTGGCTGACTGCTCCATGTATACAAGCCGCCAGAGCTGCGCGCCTGACACCTGTGCCTTCTCTACTGAGAGAGGCGCGTGGGAGACTTCAGAGGCGCTCCGTCGCACGGGCAAAGAGCAAGCGTCAAGAGCGCGACATTCCAGTCCACAGAGGATGGTTGTCGCCAGATGCACATGGCTGAGTGGGTGAAGCGCTCGCCACGAGGCGCAGAGAGCGACATCGCTGAGAAAGGGAAGGCTGGTTAATGAGTGCCAGGGAGCTCAGTCGATGGAGCGCTAGATTGAAACAAGGGTGCCCAGCGGTTCGAATCATGATTTCATTAAATAAACTCCATTTGAAGGAGACTGAACGACTTACGAGGAAATTTCATTTGGTCGGGAAATGCATCGTTGTACCGGATCCACCTTCCCAGCAGTTCTACGCACTTGCAGACCTGCCAACCGTCCCTGATTATCCGGGACAGTTCCTGATTTCAATTTTTGGCGAAAACGGTGAAAAAATTGAGAAAAAAATCTATATCTATCTTTTTCTATCTTCTTATTTTTCTTTTGTATGAATGCCTATAATTTCCTAGCAACATGTATTAGAATACAAATTTTTAGTTAAATTCTACCATTTGTTCTGTTTGCTTAGACCACCAGTGCAGTAGTTCGCCGCGGCATTAGACGCGTCTGCAGTAGGGTGTCCCTGATTCCATTTTCTGAAGGTTGGCAGGTCTGCACTAGACTAATCAGTAAAAATAGGTGTCAGTTTGGAATCTATCTCTTTGATGTTGTTATTGGATGGTGTTAGGTTTCTCAATCATCCTCTCAGGACGACAGTACTTTTTCATGACTGTGTGTAAAAAAGGCTGGCCTATAACTGTCCATTCATCAAACAGACCGATGAATCGAATAACCATCACTTAGGAGTCTGAATGTCTTCTTTGTAACTCTGAACTGCAAGTGGGACTATTTTTTTTTTTACTCGAATAGATTCATAACTCCCACAGAGACTAGAAGTATTCATACTGGGGTGTTTTACCATGAGAAAAAAGATAACATGGACTGGTTATCTATCGTACAATAATCTTGTGAAAGGAATATTGGCCATGATCTTAGGGACAAGCTTGTGTACTGTTCTGCAGAGGAATGCAAGGTTCTCTTTTTTTTTCTCCTCCTCTTTTGACCTTTTGTCTGCGGCTTTGTCAGATACGTGGGACTCCCTGAGAAAAAAGCATATTTTATTCTTGAGAAATATAGAGCTACTAACAACAGTATTACAACTTAGTACGGAAATGACACCAATTGGTCATGCCTTTCTTCTTCCTTTCTCGTACTTTCTAACCTTCTCTCCCTCTCTACCACTTTGTCTCTGCCTGTCTGTCTTTCTGCCCGTCTCTCTCTCTCTCTCTCTCTCTCTCTCTCTCTCTCTCTCTCTCTCTCTCCCTCCCTCCCTCTCTCTCACTCTCTGCCTCTGTCTGTCTGTCTGTCTCCCCCCTCCCTCTCTCTCACTCTCTGTCTCTGTCTGTCTGTCTTTCTGCCTGTCTCTCTCTCTCTCTCTCTCTCTCTCTCTCTCTCTCTCTCTCTCTCTCTCTCTCTCTCTCTCCCTCCCTCCCTCTCTCTCACTCTCTGCCTCTGTCTGTCTGTCTGTCTCCCCCCCTCCCTCTCTCTCACTCTCTGTCTCTGTCTGTCTGTCCGTCTTCCTCCCCCCATCTCTCTCTCTCCCTCTCTCTTTCTTTCTTTCTCTCTCTCTCTCTCTCTCTCCCTCTCTCTCTCTCTTTCTTTCTCTCTCTCTCTCTCTCGCTCTCATTTCCCTCAACCCAACCTAAGCTCTGGAAACCATTAAACAATCTTCACTATAATACTACGCTAATTCTCAAAGAAATTCCAAAAAAAACAATTCTCGACACAGCTAGATTCCCACGCTCCTCCGGATTCCCCTTTCCCCCACACAGAATACTTTTTCTCTAATGACCCACCTCGCCTCCGCGCCGCTCACTTTTCCTGTCTGCAGCTCTTTCAGAACCACGTCTAATCTAAAGCGTGAGTACTACAATACACGTGCAATAACTGGAGAGTGAGCGCGTAGCCAGCCGAGCAAGTTCTAACCTTTCCTGGCAGCGCTAGAACCTCTGAGAACGACTTGAGATGAGATCCTCTCGTTCTGGCTCGTGTTTCCCTCTGAAGTGACTGCATGTTTAATAACCCCTGTTTTTGGAGCGCTTGCCCCACTTCCGTAGAAGCATTTCCAAGATGTAAAAGAGACGAAATACTAATCAAAACTGTTTTCCCACGTAGTTCTGGAGTGCGGCCTGTCTGCCGTTTTCCTCATCAAGTGATGTAAAGTATATCATGATGTTCTCTGTAGTACAGTGGTAAGTGAGGAAGTGGTAGTTTTCTTTTCTTTGTGGAAAAAAAGGAGGGGGGGGAGGAAATAGGAGGTATGCGGAATTGAGGACGAATGAGAGAGGATACCGCAAAAAAGTAAGAAAGAGAAAAAAAAAGGAAATATTAACTATCAGAAGCAGCGGAAATTTTTCCTATCTCTCTTTCCTTTTCTTCTTTCTGTCTGTCTGTCTGTCTGTCTGTCTGTCTGTCTGTCTGTCTGTCTCTCTCTCTCTCTCTCTCTCTCTCTCTCTCTCTCTCTCTCTCTCTCTCTCACCCTCCTCTCTCTCTGCCTCGCCTTTGTCTCATCTCTGTCTGCCAGACTACTTTTTTTCGTCCCTTTTTATCTCTCTATTCTCCCCTCTTCTCTTTCTCTGTGTTTCTCTATAAATGTTTTTGTGCTCTGGAGTCTGTAACCTTAAGTTGTCGCTTCGAAGACGAAAAAGGAAAATTTGCTTTACAAATTCATAAATAAAATTTGCATTTTCAGAGCAAAATAAATTCTAATTTTTGTCAACACGTTAAAAGGAGCTTCGATCAATTTTTTTTTAATAAAAACGAGAACAAAATCTTGATTATAACTTAAAAAGAAAAATGTAAAAAGTTAGATGGAATAAAGATGAAAGAAGGACGTCTCTGTAATCATAGGATCTGTACTACAACATGATCCGATATACTTTTCTTTCCCCAATTTCCGTATCTTTGAAGCGAGCGCACTTATTTGGGAAGGGTAAACAGACAAAAAAAAAAAAAAAGAAGAAGAAGAAAAGCAGTATTAGACTTAAGTAAACATATCCACTCTCGCTCTAGTCATGGTTGAATGATAACTAAACATCCATTGTAAGAATGTTTGAACATTGCCGTGAAGACGAAAATAACGTTAAAAATGTTAACAAATTCTGCCGGAATATAAATTAAGTGATAAAGTTGATGGTAACAGTACGGCTCACTTCTTCGGTTTGAAGACCTGGTGACCGTGAAGTAAAGCACCTGCCGAGATGGTTCCATCTCGTCACGGCAAAATGAACAAGGCTGAGAGCACGCCAGGGCCGTCATGTAACGGGCAGCCCGTCACAGCCAGTCATCACCGGTTAGGACAGTCTACTTCCGTTTGCAGTAGCAGACGCGGACCGGCCTCACAAGCCAGCAAGATTCGTGGCATCACAGCCCGCGACAGCCCGGGTGCGCCGGACCAACCTCCTAGCACGTCCCTATCTCGGGCCTTTTAAGCTAGAAACTTTGACAGAACAGTTAAAAACACAGCAGAAGCAAAGAAAAAATGGCTGCCCTTCCCAATCAGGAAAGCCTAGGCAGCTGCTATTATGTGTTCTGATCATGAAAGTAGTCGGTTTTCAGAACGCCGAAATTTCAGCGTTTTCGTATTCTTCACTTGAGTACCCGGCGCCGATATATCGGCGCAGACGTGCTAATCTGGTTAAGTCACCTGTTCGAAGCACAAACTCTCAGTGAGGAGCAGGATTTTAGGGCCATTTTAATAATAAACGTAGTCAACTCACGACGATCTTAAGCCAATGCTTTTTGCATGGGCTACGATACATCGTAAAGTTCCTACGCATCTATCAGTATCGGCCTTAGTTTGTTAACTACGTTCTATACGTTCCCAATAGGGAAGTAGGCTATGTTTTGATGATATCGCGTAGCTGAGGGCGGACTGTATCAAATAATCAACCTATATTACTGATTAGTCTTTTACTTTTGTTTTTTTTTTTCCCGACCCCTTTCCTCATACCCCCTTTTTTCCTTTTTTTTTTTTTTTTTTCATTTTTACCTATTTCTTTCTTTCTTTTTTTTTTTTTCCTTTCGTTTCCACACATACATGTACTAATATGTCCAACATTAAAGATCGTTTTTCCTATCTAAAAATAATACTACACTATGAACATTTGGTATATTGCTCACAAAATACTGCGTTTAATACATAAAAAGTCAAAGCACACTTTAATCTTGATGTAACCAAATAATCAAAATGAAAATAATTTCAGGAAAAAAAAAAAACGCGACTCACGATTGCACGTCTAAAATTTAAAGATTATTTGGTGTGAGTCTAATTAATTTGTGCGCATCAAGGGAACCTATTCTACCTCTTCCCATCCACACACTCATACACACAACACACACGCTAACCACACACACACAATATCATTATTAAGATAGCCAAAAAAAAAAAAGAAACAAGAATTATTATTGTTTGTTCCACGGTACATTTTTATCATTCCATTAGCCAATGGCAAAAGGCATTATAATCATATCTTAAATAATCACTAAAGACAGACTGGTATTCATACAAAGGAAACAAAAAAAATAAAAGTTGTTCTCTTCGGAGAAAGCGAATAATAAGTGTGTTTATCGCATTAGTAATTAAAAAAAAAAAAGGCGCAAATAACCTTTTAACTCTGATGGCAGGAACGGGCCTGATGAGATAGTTGGTACTGAAGGCTGCAGTCACGGCGTCGGGACAACAGCACTCAGATACGGACTTCAAAGCGAACAAAAAACCGCGCGAGATTTTTTTTTAATGACTCATCCTGCTCAATAGCTCCTGTGGGGACTTGGGGAGTGGCAGTCACTCAGTCGGTCGGTTCTTCCCCTTGCATGCATTCCTCTCTCTCTCTCTCTCTCTCTCTCTCTCTCTCTCTCTCTCTCTCTCTCTCTCTGTCTTTCTGTCTCTGTCTTTCTCACTCTCTCTCTCTCTTTCTCTCTCCCTCTCTCTCTCACTCTCTCTCTTTCTCTTTCTCCCTCTCCCTCTCTCTCTTTCTCTCTCTCTGTCTCTCTCACTCTGTCTCTCTTTCTTTCTCTTTCTCTCTCATTCTCTCTCTCTCTCTTTCTCTCTCTCACTCTCTTTCTCTCTCTTTCTCTCTCTCTCTCTCTCTCTCTCTCTCTCTCTCTCTCTCTCTCTCTCTCCCCCTATCTCCTCAAGCAGTTGACTCAAAGGTTTTCCCAACTTGCTCGGGTCAACAGGTCGAGCGTGAACTCGGCCAAGACGGTATGTGGGAGTAGTTCCTAATTATATTTCGAGTCCCCTAAGTATTTCTGATTCTAATGCAAGTGTACAGTGCCATACCAGCGCCTTGTCGAATACCGGAGAGATGTGGCTATGCATGCTGTGTATGCTTTGAAAGAGGAGATCAGGAGATCAAAGACCTACAACCTCTGGACCACTGTCAGATCTCATCATCATAATTATTTTCGTTGATATGCCGTGAGAGGGGAGAACGCTTCTCTTGATGATGCTTGATATAGCCTACGCACGCAAAGAAAGAGCATTAAGACGTGGTTGAATGGGAAGACTGTAAAGGTGTATGTTTGCGTGGGTGTGGATGCATTGGGCTGGCGACTGGGTGTGGTGGAAGGGAGACTAGACAGAAGCGGACGGAATGGAATGAGAAAGAATTTTTTTTTTTGCAGATGGTTCACAGAGTTGTATGTAGCGTTAAAGGCACTAGAACGTTCAAATTAAGTGAGTGTAATTATTTCATATATGGAGACGTTGTAGAGTGTAAAGTGTGAAACATTGAGATATGAGAGACTTAAGAATCGACACCGCGTGATTTTAGAAGAAGAAGAAGCAGGAGAAGAAGAAGAAGAAGAAGAAGAAGAAGAAGAAGAAGAAGAAGAAGAAGAAGAAGAAGAAGAAGAAGAAGAAGAAGAAGAAGAAGAAGAAGAAGAAGAAGAAGAAGAAGAAGAAGAAGAAGAAAACGAAGAAGAAGAAGAAGAAGAAGAAGAAGAAGAAGAAGAAGAAGAAGAAGAAGAAGAAGAAGAAGAAGAAGAAGAAGAAGAAGAAGAAGAAGAAGAAGAAGAAGAAGAAGAAGAAGAAGA
>JAWDGP010003385.1:2500-5000 GCA_033675545.1 Elysia crispata | reverse complement strand
ATATATATATATATATATATATATATATATATATATATATTTATGTATATGTGTATTTTAAAAAAAAATCATGTTCGAATATTATTGTATTTATTTCTCCTCTTCATTTGCTAAGATAGCAGTCTCAGGAAAAGGGAATACATTGAAATTTCTTACACATTTCTCGATTGAGTTAATAAAAATAGGTTAAAATATCTAAATAAAACGGATCTTATGTTTCTAAAAGGAGGAAATATTTCGAGACCTTGATTTTCAAGAGACATAATGTCAATTGCAAGTTTCCTTAACTCTAGAAGAGGGAATGAAAATGGTGTCAAAGTTCGACATAAAAAGTAAGTAAAAAGAAGAAGGGTTCAAACTTTGAGATAGAAATTAAACCTCGAGCCAAATGGGGTTTCTGCGAGGCTTTCAACAGGCCAAGTCACCGAAGTAAACAAACCCTTAACGGTCACGGTCTATTTCATTTCACTAAATAATTTAGTTAAGTCTGAATATCACCTAAAAAGCGTATATTATTTAGCCCATTAGCCCATCCAACAACAAACTGTCTTAAATATGCGGAATAAATAAACGATATGGCTCTCTTTGACCTTTAATACAAATATTTGTTTACTTCGGTGACAGTATTGAACAAGGTCACAGGTTTTCCCAAAGAAAACTGAAAGAAGTTCAAGGTCATAAGTTGAAGCTTTAAGTATTAGGACTGCAGCTCCGAAATTGGGTCACCTGTGGCTTATTGACCTACTTTTAGTGACAAAGTTTGATTACTGGTGTTGAAAAATCTTTTCAATAAGTTTAATATTAAAACATAGTAATTCGAGGTGGGTACCGGTATTCACCGCCAAACGTTGGTGGATTTTGGGTCTCTCCTCGTACGCTACAAGTAAACGGACGGGCACGGAGTGGTGCTAGACAGTTTGACATCGACAGCAGATCGAAGCGGGTGTTTCTTTCATAAGTTTCGCGTCCCCTAAGTTTCTTGAGGAAGCTTAACCCTAGTCCTGCGCACCCATTACATTTAAGCCTTGCCCTGACGATGAATATAATAGGTGCGCACTACCAGGGTTATTATTGCGGACAAGACATCGTTGCTATTATGTCAAGTAAAGAATACAATGATGGGATAGAACTCATAGCATCCTGCTTGTCAGTCCAGTGACTCTACTGACTGACTGACTGAGTTTTCTGGCGCCGTACCTTTTGAGTGGAAGAGACATTTATGAATGAAAGAACCAATCAAATCTTTTCGCCCCCCCCCCCTCCCCCAGCCCCATCCTCACACCCCCTTTTCCTTCTTCTTCCTAGCCATCCGCATAGACTGTGAATTTCAGGATTTCTGTGATACAAAAAAGGAAATTCATGGGATTATTTCGATATATTTGGCATCGTAAAGTTTTTCACAATGATGACCTTGACCTTGCCCCCCGCGGATCCGTATGATACTAATGTATTGTGTTCAGAGTGGCTGACATAATTGTTCTCTTTAAAAAAAAAAACAAAACAAAAAAAAAAAACTTTGACATATCTCGGCCGTTGCATCTAATAAGTATTACACTATGTTGTGTATTTCCAATACTGTGAAGTTAGCAATACACGAGCCTCAGGCCCAGGTTGTATGCCTGCGGCTTTACACTCGGATGCACCTGTCTCTCAGTAGTTTAGGTTGAGGGAGAGGAAAGAGGGACAAGAAGGAATTTAAATGAAGAAAAAAAATAAGAAAATGAAATTTGGAGGTAGACATGCGATAAAGACAGAGAGAGAGAGAGAGAGAGAGAGAGAGAGAGAGAGAGAGAGAGACAGACAGACAGACAGACAGACAGACAGACAGACAGAGACACAGAGAGACAGAGAGACAGAGAGAGAGACAGAGACAGAGAGAGAGACAGAGACAGAGACAGAGAGAGACAGAGACACAGAGAAAGGAAGAAAGAGAGGGGTAAATGAAGAAATGCCGAGGAAAATAGAGGAGTAGGGGAGAAAAATGAAACTTCAGAAAAAGAAAAGGAACGGAAGAAAACAGAGAAAGGAAGAAAGAGAGGGGTAAATGAAGAAATGCCGAGGAAAAAAAAGGAGTAGGGGAGAGAAATGAAACTTCAGAAAAAGAAAAGGAACGGAAGAAAACAGAGAAAATTTAAAAAATCAAGGACAAGTGAAAGAAAGAGAAGGAGAGGGGCGGAGAGAAGGGTAAATAAAGGAAGAGACACACAGATAGAGAGAGAGATGTATTTCTTCAGGGAAGAATGGCGAGTTGAAATGTCACTTCACGATTTTCTCAAGATCTCTCCTTTACTCTAATCGAGCTGCTGTCTTGGTTTATAAACACTGCACCGGACATAACAACTGAAAAACTGCCAACTTGTTCAAATCGCTTTTCTTGCTCTTAGATTAGTTTTTCGTCACAGCTTAGATTGTTGTTATTGTTGCTGCCCATGCTGTAATTGTCGTTGTTATAACTTTGGTCTTGATCTCTTTGAGAAAAAAAGGAGGAGGAGGACGAGGG
>JAWDGP010003384.1:0-104496 GCA_033675545.1 Elysia crispata | reverse complement strand
CGTCTCTGTCTCTCTCTCTCTCTATCTGCGTCTCTCTGTCTCTGTCGCTCTCTCTCTCTATCTCCGTCTCTCTGTCTCTGTCGCTCTCTCTCTATCTGCGTCTCTCTGTCTCTGTCGCTCTCTCTCTCTATCTCCGTCTCTCTGTCTCTGTCGCTCTCTCTCTATCTCCGTCTCTCTGTCTCTGTCGCTCTCTCTCTATCTCCGTCTCTCTGTCTCTGTCGCTCTCTCTCTATCTCCGTCTCTCTGTCTCTGTCGCTCTCTCTCTATCTGCGTCTCTCTGTCTCTGTCGCTCTCTCTCTCTCTATCTCTATCTTTGTCTCTGTCTCTCTGTCTCTGTCGTCTCTCTATCTATCTGTCTCTCTGTCTCTGTCGCTCTCTCTATCTCCGTCTCTCTGTCTCTGTCGCTCTCTATCTATCTGCGTCTCTGTCTCTGTCGCTCTCTCATTCTGTCTCTCTGTCTCTGTCGCTCTCTCTCTATCTGCGTCTCTCTGTCTCTGTCGCTCTCTATCTATCTGCGTCTCTCTGTCTCTGTCGCTCTCTATCTATCTGCGTCTCTCTGTCTCTGTCGCTCTCTATCTATCTGCGTCTCTCTGTCTCTGTCGCTCTCTCTCTATCTGCGTCTCTCTGTCTCTGTCGCTCTCTATCTATCTGCGTCTCTCTGTCTCTGTCGCTCTCTCTCTATCTGCGTCTCTCTGTCTCTGTCGCTCTCTCTCTATCTGCGTCTCTCTGTCTCTGTCGCTCTCTCTCTATCTGCGTCTCTCTGTCTCTGTCGCTCTCTCTCTATCTGCGTCTCTCTGTCTCTGTCGCTCTCTCTCTCTATCTCCGTCTCTCTGTCTCTGTCGCTCTCTCTCTGTATCTCCCTCTCTCTCTCTCTCTCTCTCTGTCTGCGTCTCTCTGTCTCTCTGTCGCTCTCTCTCTATCTCTGTCTCTCTGTCTCTGTCGCTCTCTCTGTCTCTGTCGCTCTCTCTGTCTCTGTCGCTCTCTCTCTATCTGCGTCTCTCTGTCTTTGTCGCTCTCTCTATCTATCTGCGTCTCTCTGTCTCTGTCGCTCTCTATCTATCTGCGTCTCTCTGTCTCTGTCGCTCTCTCTCTCTATCTGCGTCTCTCTGTCTCTGTCGCTCTCTCTCTATCTGCGTCTCTCTGTCTCTGTCGCTCTCTCTCTATCTCCGTCTCTCTGTCTCTGTCGCTCTCTCTCTATCTCCGTCTCTCTGTCTCTGTCGCTCTCTCTCTATCTCCGTCTCTATGTCTTTGTCGTTCTCTCTCTATCTCCGTCTCTCTGTCTCTGTCGCTCTCTCTCTATCTCCGTCTCTATGTCTCTGTCGTTCTCTCTCTATCTCCGTCTCTCTGTCTCTGTCGCTCTCTCTATCTGCGTCTCTCTGTCTCTGTCGCTCTCTCTCTATCTGCGTCTCTCTGTCTCTGTCGCTCTCTCTCTATCTCCGTCTCTCTGTCTCTGTCGCTCTCTCTCTCTATCTCCGTCTCTCTGTCTCTGTCGCTCTCTCTCTCTATCTCCGTCTCTCTGTCTCTGTCGCTCTCTCTCTATCTCCGTCTCTCTGTCTCTGTCGCTCTCTCTCTCTATCTCCGTCTCTCTGTCTCTGTCCCTCTCTCTCTATCTGCGTCTCTCTGTCTCTGTCGCTCTCTCTCTATCTGCGTCTCTCTGTCTCTGTCGCTCTCTCTCTATCTCCGTCTCTCTGTCTCTGTCGCTCTCTCTCTATCTGCGTCTCTCTGTCTCTGTCCCTCTCTATCTATCTGCGTCTCTCTGTCTCTGTCCCTCTCTATCTATCTGCGTCTCTCTGTCTCTGTCCCTCTCTATCTATCTGCGTCTCTCTGTCTCTGTCGCTCTCTCTCTATCTGCGTCTCTCTGTCTCTGTCGCTCTCTCTCTATCTGCGTCTCTCTGTCTCTGTCGCTCTCTCTCTCTATCTGCGTCTCTCTGTCTCTGTCGCTCTCTATCTATCTGCGTCTCTCTGTCTCTGTCGCTCTCTCTCTATCTCCGTCTCTCTGTCTCTGTCGCTCTCTCTCTATCTGCGTCTCTCTGTCTCTGTCGCTCTCTCTCTATCTCCGTCTCTCTGTCTCTGTCCCTCTCTCTCTATCTCCGTCTCTCTGTCTCTGTCGCTCTCTCTCTATCTCCGTCTCTCTGTCTCTGTCGCTCTCTCTCTATCTCCGTCTCTCTGTCTCTGTCCCTCTCTATCTATCTCCGTCTCTCTGTCTCTGTCGCTCTCTCTCTATCTGCGTCTCTCTGTCTCTGTCGCTCTCTCTGTATCCGCGTCTCTCTGTCTCTGTCGCTCTCTCTATCTCCGTCTCTCTGTCTCTGTCGCTCTCTCTCTATCTCCGTCTCTCTGTCTCTGTCGCTCTCTCTCTATCTGCGTCTCTCTGTCTCTGTCGCTCTCTCTCTATCTGCGTCTCTCTGTCTCTGTCGCTCTCTATCTATCTGCGTCTCTCTGTCTCTGTCGCTCTCTCTCTATCTGCGTCTCTCTGTCTCTGTCGCTCTCTCTCTATCTCCGTCTCTCTGTCTCTGTTTGCTCTCTATCTGCGTCTCTCTGTCTCTGTCGCTCTCTCTCTATCTGCGTCTCTCTGTCTCTGTCGCTCTCTCTCTATCTGCGTCTCTCTGTCTCTGTCGCTCTCTCTCTCTATCTCCGTCTCTCTGTCTCTGTCGCTCTCTCTCTATCTGCGTCTCTCTGTCTCTCTATCTCTCTATCTATCTATCTCTGTCTGTCTCTCTCTGTCTATGTCTGTCTGTCTCTCTGTCGCTCTCTATCTATCTCCGTCTCTCTGTCTCTGTCGCTCTCTCTCTATCTGCGTCTCTCTGTCTCTGTCGCTCTCTCTCTATCTCCGTCTCTCTGTCTCTGTCGCTCTCTATCTATCTCCGTCTCTCTGTCTCTGTCGCTCTCTCTCTATCTGCGTCTCTCTGTCTCTGTCGCTCTCTATCTATCTGCGTCTCTCTGTCTCTGTCGCTCTCTCTCTATCTATCTGCGTCTCTCTGTCTCTGTCGCTCTCTCTCTATCTGCGTCTCTCTGTCTCTGTCGCTCTCTCTCTCTCTATCTCTGTGTCTCTCTGTCTCTGTCGCTCTCTCTCTATCTGCGTCTCTCTGTCTCTGTCGCTCTCTCTCTTTATCTGCGTCTCTCTGTCTCTGTCGCTCTCTCTCTCTCTCTATCTGCGTCTCTCTGTCTCTGTCGCTCTCTCTCTATCTCCGTCTCTCTGTCTCTGTCGCTCTCTCTCTCTATCTGCGTCTCTCTGTCTCTGTCGCTCTCTATCTATCTGCGTCTCTCTGTCTCTGTCGCTCTCTATCTGCGTCTCTCTGTCTCTGTCGCTCTCTCTCTATCTGCGTCTCTCTGTCTCTGTCGCTCTCTCTCTATATCTGCGTCTCTCTGTCTCTGTCGCTCTCTCTCTCTATCTGCGTCTCTCTGTCTCTGTCGCTCTCTCTCTATCTATCTGCGTCTCTCTGTCTCTGTCGCTCTCTCTCTATCTGCGTCTCTCTGTCTCTGTCGCTCTCTCTCTATCTGCGTCTCTCTGTCTCTGTCGCTCTCTCTCTCTATCTGCGTCTCTCTGTCTCTGTCGCTCTCTCTCTATCTCCGTCTCTCTGTCTCTGTCGCTCTCTCTCTATCTGCGTCTCTCTGTCTCTGTCGCTCTCTCTCTATCTGCGTCTCTCTGTCTCTGTCTCTGTCGCTCTCTCTCTATCTGCGTCTCTCTGTCTCTGTCGCTCTCTCTCTATCTGCGTCTCTCTGTCTCTGTCGCTCTCTCTATCTCCGTCTCTCTGTCTCTGTCGCTCTCTCTCTATCTCCGTCTCTCTGTCTCTGTCGCTCTCTCTCTATCTGCGTCTCTCTGTCTCTGTCGCTCTCTCTCTATCTGCGTCTCTCTGTCTCTGTCGCTCTCTCTCTATCTGCGTCTCTCTGTCTCTGTCGCTCTCTCTCTATCTGCGTCTCTCTGTCTCTGTCGCTCTCTCTCTATCTGCGTCTCTCTCTCTCTCTATCTCCGTCTCTCTGTCTCTGTTTGCTCTCTATCTGCGTCTCTCTGTCTCTGTCGCTCTCTCTCTATCTGCGTCTCTCTGTCTCTGTCGCTCTCTCTCTATCTGCGTCTCTCTGTCTCTGTCGCTCTCTCTCTCTATCTGCGTCTCTCTGTCTCTGTCGCTCTCTCTCTATCTGCGTCTCTCTGTCTCTGTCCCTCTCTATCTATCTCCGTCTCTCTGTCTCTGTCGCTCTCTCTCTATCTCCGTCTCTCTGTCTCTGTCCCTCTCTATCTATCTGCGTCTCTCTGTCTCTGTCGCTCTCTATCTATCTGCGTCTCTCTGTCTCTGTCGCTCTCTCTGTATCCGCGTCTCTCTGTCTCTGTCGCTCTCTCTCTATCTGCGTCTCTCTGTCTCTGTCGCTCTCTCTCTATCTCCGTCTCTCTGTCTCTGTCGCTCTCTCTCTATCTCCGTCTCTCTGTCTCTGTCGCTCTCTCTTTCTCTGTGACTCTGTATCTATTTCTCTGTTGCTCTCTGTCTCTGTCTACCTCCCTGTCTTTATCGCTTGGTCTCTGTCACTCTCTCTCTATCTCCGTCTCCCTGTCTTTATCTTTCATTCATTTACTGTCTGATAATGCCACCACAGTATGTGTATCAGTAACCAAGCTGGCACAAATAAGAGATCTAACTCACGAAATGTGGATATGGTGCATTGGGCGCATCGGTTGGATTACAGCTAGCCATCTGCCAGGTGTAGGTAACATTGAGGCTGACAAGAAAAGTCGGTGTCTAGGCTTAGAGACACGAGTGGGGTCTGTTAGCCGCAGAATTCCGTAAAGTAGGAGTCTAGAGTCTAGAAGAAAGAAAGACCTCAGTGAGGTTTTTTCGTTATATCTTGAATAAACAGTTAAATAGTTTTAAACTATACTGTCAAAGTAGCGCTTGTTATTATTAATTATAGAATGTGCACCCACATATCAGGAGACATGATCCATCCCATTCTGGACTAGGGTGGATGGAGTTAAATAATGAAATAAATTACCAGAGATGTTTGACGGGAACTTCATCGACCCCATGAAGGAATGGGAGGGACAAACGCCCTCCCTTACCTTTCGCACCCGTATTGTGCTCGTGCCCACCTCATGTTTGTCTCTTCCTTTGTGTCTTGTCTGTCACTGTGATATCCACGTTAAAGCCTGAGGACACGTGACATCTCATCTATAGATCAGTAGTAGGTTCAATGGAACCAGGCTACACTCAAAGTCTCTGGTAGCCCTGAGGCCCAGGCTGGTTGCAAAAGAGAAGGAAGAGCAATGTCAGGTCAAATAACAGATAAAATCAAAGAGACTGTTTGGAAGTCGGGATGTGAGACATCTGGCGGTTCAGGGAAAATAAAACTTTTGTTACACTCGCTAAAAGCTACAAAAAGTACTAACTCCCTCAGCGTGTCAGACTGAGGCTAGGAGTCAGCAATCTGCAGGACACACTAGTTCCTCTGGCAAAGCTCGCGATTTTCTTTCGCAAACAAGTGTTTTAGTTACAATGCGCATCGGAGATCGACGTATGACCTTTTACAAGCACCTTATGGGTCCATCTGTCATTGTGTCAGGACTTGCATCAGGCCAGTAGGGCAGATTCTTCTGCGGACAAAAAAATCGATTTATTTTAAGTCATTGGATATGGTCACTGTTCTCAATCTGATTGCTACATTTACCAATTCAACACGTAAACGCTAAGAGGCTTGCAAACTCATTCTGGGTTTTTAGCTTTAAAAAATGTGTATATAAATATCTGGTATTGCAAATAATAGCTCCTGCGTGGTACGTTTTTCAGAAACAGTTGCGTGATATCTCACCTTTTTCTTGCGACATGCTAAATAACTCCACGTCTTCCCTTCCCTTCCCTCCCTCTCTCTCTCTCTCTCTCTCTCTCTCTCTCTCTCTCTCTCTCTCTCTCTCTCTCTCTCTCTCTCTCTCTTGGCCAATCATAGGCGGTGGTTGGGGGTGAGTGAGATGGGCAACAGCAATTCAGAGGATTCCATACAGGCCACGATAGGAACCGCTTCCATTTTCGGGGGAGACTTCAAGGTTAGATTCCCACGAGGGGAAAATTTCCATCATGGAGAACTCGAGCCTGCTCGGGCACATGCACAATCCCGGCCGCAAAACCCTGACAGTAAGTGCAATGTCCAGTGAGCGGAGGTTCATGACCTCAGTAGCAGTGTCGGTAATGTGAGTAGAGCTGTGGCAATAGCCATGCCCGAGCTGGTGAATACAGGGTGTGATTATGGAGCGGACAAACTCTCCCACTGTCTGGATGAATGGACAAATTACACTAGCCATACGTGTGTTCTTAATCAGACAGCGGGTATACATGTAGAGTTTGTCTCTGCTCTCCCACACAATGGTGTCGGCCTAGAGTATCAGGCATATTTTGCAACAAAACATTTTGGGACTTGGATAAAAATGTTAATATGATTCATAAATATCAACATAAACATGGTCAGCTTTTATCAAATATCGGCTGGCAGAAGAAAGATGAGTCGATGAGATGCATGCTAAATCTGCCCAAACTTATTGATGATGCTGTGTATGAAAAGTTTAAACTTGGAACCTTAAACTACGCTGTTCGTCATATAATGAGATCAAATAGTTGGTTTGGTTAAGCGGACATTTCCTATGCCTATTATGCCTTTTTAACCAACGTTTTCGACATCGATTCTTTCTAATAACAATCAATAGCACGGAGATTTGAACTTAACCGTATTTTTTACTCGACGGACTCGGTTTCACTCGTAATATCTAGAAAAGTGTTCTCACCCCCGTACAAGAAATGGAGTTCCTCGACTTTCTCTGATACTCGCGAACTCTGTGTGAAACCCTTTCTGCCAAGAGGTGTGCGAAGATTAGACGCTTTGTTCTTCGGCATTTGCCAGGCCCTTTATACCTATAAGAGATAATAGGGAATTTAGCGATTAACACTCCTTGGGTGGAGTTGATTGAGATTTTTATTCGCGGTAAGAAATTTTTACGGAATAGAGCGCTGAAGTCCTCAAAAAGCCATTGGGATTGTTGTATTCCAGTTGAATTCAAAACATTGATAACGTTTTTAGAAGTATTGAACCCCGTTCCTTCGCTGTGTCAATTTACTGTGGTGATTTCTGTGAAAAAAAATTTGGGGAGGGGTGTGGAATAATCAGACAGTAAGAGGATCACTGAACGTCTTACGCATATTACTTTTAAAGTCTTTTGTGAAAACTACTGGACTGGACACCATATTAAATTGTTTATACACAATGTAGCAATGCATAACTCACACCAATAAGGTTACAGCTTTGGATATTCCCGGTAAATATAATGTTGTCACAGATAGAGAATCTCAGGTGGATAAGCGTGATGTGGAGTAGTAGCTGAATCAATCTGTATTTCAACGGATCATTTAGACTTTTGGCCCAATTTAAGTTGATATTTTTGCTTCACGGTTAAACAATCAGGTACCCAAATAAATGTCATTGAAAGCTGATCTTGGGACTTGATGTCATGTTACTGGATTGGACGTTTTTTTCAAAAGATGTAGGCCTATGCTTTTCCTCCGTTTAGTTTCTCCCAGTGGTTCTTGAAAAGATGGACGTGCTTGGGATTCTGCCAAGGTGGACAACTCTAAGCTGGTGGCCTGAAATGCATCGCAAACTCGTAAGCAACCCAATTCTGCTCGATCCCCAACAACCAATTTTACAATAACCGAAATATCCTAATCTGTGCCACCCGGGTTTCCCCGAAACGGAACTATTGGCCTGTCTCTTACGCTTGTAAAACAGAGGTGTTCAGGGCCAGTCTGCCTCAGTCATCCTCTCAGTTTGGCGACCGACATCTAGGAAGTCATGCGAGAGTTATTTTCGGAACTGGATACAATTCTGTGATCAGAAACACATTGATCTCCTGCACCTAACTAAGCAGAAACTTTTAGACTTTCTGACTGACTTGTTCACTACTGGTACAAGCTATTCGTCCCTTAACTCAGCGAGATCAGCAGTTGCCCCTATTCAAGTGGACGAGCGTACTTCTATTGGCGATGCTCCTCTGATGAAGACATTTCTGCGCGGTGTTTTCAGTGCCAGACCTTAACTTCCTCGATATACCTCTCATGGGATGTGAACTTTCTGCTCAATTATTTGAAACGCATCGGTCCTGTAGCATCATTATCTCTGAAACAGCTGATGTGTAAAACCACCGATTTATTTACTTTAGTTGCCCTCGCTACATGGCCAGTTTTTAATTCATTTTCATGGACAAAGAATGGAATTTCATACAAATTCAATTTTTTTAAATTGACAACCTTCAGGATGAATCATACCTATTCTATGATAACTTTAGACTTCTGCAGGATTTTCTTGAGATTTTAATTTTTTTATTTACTTGTCTTTCCAATCAGTTTCTCTTGTTTCTCACTGTACTGGGTCAGCCAGGTAAAGAGTGTGCCAAGAAGACCAGTCACAGATAAACTGCCAGCCTGACCCTCTTGTTTCTCACTGTACTGGGTCAGCCACGTAAAGAGTGTGCCAAGAAGACCAGTCACAGATAAACTCCAAGCCTGACCCTCTAGCTAGTCTATGGTCTCTAAAAATTTTCTTTATTTAGTCAGCGTTAATTTCATGCTTGTATAAAAGCATTGAGTTTTATGGTGGTGGTGGTGAAAGCACGTCCAAAAAAACTGTGAAAGCAGTTCACCATTGGTGTAATTCACCATCAATGTTTCATTGTGACTCTGATGGTCTTAACTGCTGACTGATAGCATCGAGCTACAAGAAGAGACTGACAGAGATTGGAATCTCAAGCGTTTCTGTGGCTGGCAGGTCAGCGAGTGGCTTCTCCAGCAAAACCGGACTTCTTAGGCAAAACCGGAGTGATTCTTTTATCAACCATGCTGATGTGTTTGCTGCCTTTTTTTCTCATTTTTTATTTACTTTTGTTTTTTATTGATTTTTTTAAACTGCTTTACTGCTAGCTTCTAATGAGGAAAATCAATTTCTACACAATTGAAAAAATGGATTTAGAGAAAGTAAGAAGAACTTCTTCTTTTCGTTCATATCCCGGAATCTCGATGATGGCTCTTTAAGCATGTTTTAAGACCATATTCACTTATCCCAGCCAACTTTGTCATGACCTACTGTTTTATGGAAAACACCTACAGAAGTAAAGCAGACCAACAACATCACTCTCAGTGACACTAAACAGCATCCTGAAAAGATTTCAACAAACGAATTAGGCCCACAAGCCACAGTGATCTTTTAAATATATATAGATACCAGAGACAAGCCGTTATCTTTAAGTGTAATATTATTCTTATCAAACTTCTCCTTATATCAAGTCTTTTCTTCCCCAGCCCCACCAGAGAGCCCGTCATGTACAGTGAGGGAAGACACCGAGTCTGGTGATATCAAGTCTGTCACTGTCTCCTGCTCTACCAGTAAAGTTTATCCCAAGGCCAGGTGTAGGTTCTACAGAGAAAAAGATGTGAGTCATGTTCTCTGGTTGTCTAGACTTTGTGTTGTGTGGTTTGTTTCTATTTCTGTTGTTGGGTGGTAAAAATATGACACCAGTGTTTTACACCTTGTCAGCTACTTGAGGAAAGGAAAACAAAACAGAAAACCTTTGATTGCAGGTTAGTCAGTTGTTTGGTCAACTTGGTGGATCTTACCCCTACTTTTTCCTTATCATAATTTTTCCGTGGCAGTAGTACATGTATTTGATTTTTCTTTACACATACATCTATATCGAAACAACTCCATTAGTCACTACTTAAAGTATCATTCAGTTAACCCCGTCTTTGTAAAAGTATGTTGTTTTTTTATTTTTTGTCATCCAGCTCTTTGTAAGAACTTTATACTTTTATAGTGGTTAGAGATGGAAGAAGTAAGCTAGCACCATTGGACGAGTGAAGTCTGTTTTGCAATGTCACAACAAAATGCACACATATACGATTGTGGCCGCTGTGGGCGTTTGGCCCAAATACAAGTCAAGTGGATCCTCTGATTTAAAACTGTTGGACTGTAGGAAAGCTAGGATTAAACAGATTACGTGGGTGGTTACTTACTTCCCACCGGAATGGGACCCACTAGTTATCTATCGAAGCTCAGAGCATCTCACTACTCTAAGTAATTGCAGGCCCAACTTTTTATGGTGTCGTGATCCACCTGGCTGTCTCTTTGTCGGGTAATAATGGCATCAAAGGCGTTTTTTAAGTGACACGGACACCCTCATCCTTTCTTTGCTTTGTATTAAAGAATGCCGTCCGTAGGGCAAGAATAATCCTTTCTCCCCATAACATTTTCTTATATCGTCCAAGATCTGGTCAGAGGTGGCTGGTGTTTCTTCAAGGTGGCATTTTATTTCGGACTCCACCTCTTTTCAGACTTTCTCATATAGGACGGAAATTATCTCCTTCTTGGAAATGAGTATTGTTGTAGATATTCCCACGCTCTCTCCATCCGACCGAGGAATCTGTTTCCCCGACCCGTCCATTGCCACAGAACTTATCGACTGCCACATCTACTGGACCGTAGATCACCACCTCATCTCCCTTTGCAGTAGTCGGGGCTGGCTGACCACCAGGCATTTTGACAAGAGACACGGAGCTGATGGAATGAGATCGACGTCTGTAAAAGAAAAAAAAACTGAATAGGAAATGAAACATTTGAACATCAACACCACTTTGAGCATATATACTCAAAATATCCTGCTGCTTGCCACCAAATGTAACTACGTGGGTGGTTACTTTCTTCCTACCGCAATAGGACTCACTAGTCATCTATCGAAGCTCAATGCTTCTTCCAAGTAATTGCAGGCCCAACTAATTATGGAAGCGTGCTCAGCAGCTGTGCTATAGAGTTAACATTCTCCGGTCTATGAGTATCAGTGGAGCACTAAGTCCACTGCTCCTTAAGTGAGAAAAAGTGAGTGTCGAGAACTAACAACATAGCTACACTTCAAAATGGAAAAACGCATAAGAGAAGTTAAGTTATTACCCAGTAAAGGCGCGGAGGCTGATTTCCCGCCACTAAGCTAAATTACAAGTAAAACAACTACATCAACCTTCCTACATTTACAAAGAGATAAAGAACAAATGTGTTTAAAACTAAAGATTCAGATTAGAGGTTTTTTTTTTACTTATTTGACGGTTCCATTTTGCAGAAAAATTGGTAAGAGGTCATGTTTTTTGTTTTTCAGTATTATGTGACTAAGCTGATGTTATATATAAAATAAATAAATAAAAAAAAACTTCCAGAATTTTTATAATCCTTGAAAAAAGAGAACTATACAGAGATAATCAGTTTTAGACTCTTAGTTTACTAATAAATCTGTGAAAAAAATAGAGAGAACTACAAATAGACGCTATAATATAGAAGGCACTAGACAATATCATGAGAAAGTTTTGTACAGGTTGTTTCAGATACGAAGGGATTTTGACAGTTATCTTGCAAAGAGAAAATTGAGATAGATCTTTGGTGAAAAGAGTTCCTTGTGGATTATGAACAAAAATTACACATCTCTCTTAGATAGTCACCCAGAGAAAGAAAATGATTTAGATGCTGGAAGCAACTTTAAAACTTGCATTACAAGAAACAGATGTGAGACACAAAAATTGAAAAAAAAAATGAAATAACTTTTAGCCTGATTGTTAAACAAGACTGTTGTGGTAGAAAATATTAAAGTATGCGAAATAAGGTGAAAAGAAAAACTGTAAGAAAAATCAAAACTTGAAAAATTCAAAATGTTGTTAGAGAGAATAAAAAACCGTAAATCGTAGACATCAAAGCATTGATTTTTATAAAGAGAGCATTCTACATTGAGCTTTGCCTTTTTATTTCAGCTATTTATATCAGCTATGGAAGGAGAAAAGAATATTTTGACGGATATTTCATGATCGACAATTATAGGTTAACAGAGCCAAGAAAGAAAGAAAGAAAGAAAGAAAGAGAGAGAGAGAGAGAGAGACAGAGAGAGAGAGACAGACAGACAGAGACACAGGATGGACTTAGAACCCAGATAGAGGACGAAGGCTGAGAGACGTGGAAGAGAAAGAGGAAAGAAATCAAAAGGGAATTAGAGACAGAGGAATGGAAAGAGAGAGAGAGAGAGAGAGAGAGAGAGAGAGAGAGAGAGAGAGAGAGAGAGAGAGAGAGAGAGAGAGACGAGAGAGAGAGGAAAGAAAAGAAGAGTTATCTAAAGGGAGAGAGTGACAGAGAGAACGAAAGACTGATGGAGAAAAGAAGTGGAAAAATAAAAGATGGAGAGAAACATAAAAAGTTAGGGAAGAGTCATAGATAGAAGAGGGGATTGTTGGGAGAAAGGGATAAAGTAGAGACGTGGAGAGAGAGAGAAGAGTGGAAATCATAGATTATTATTACGGTTTTCTTCATCTTCCCAAAACATTTTTAATTAAAAAACCAAGCAAAAAAAAAGCTGATGGCATAAGTGTTCAAAGTACTTGCTAGTTCAGCAGTGAATGTATCTCAGATACAATACTGAATAATCTCATTAGAAACAATGATGATCCATAAAGCTCATCTCACCGTTGTTTATCTTTACTTCCAGGGAGGTAACCCGGTAGAGATAACCAACCCAGTCTACAGCCACACAGAAACTGGTGGGACTCCAGTCTACTACAGGTCTCAATGCTCAGTCAGTGTGTCAGTCCAGGAGCTGGGGGAGGGGACACACAGCTTTACAGGATACATCTATCCTGGTGTGACAGGCGATCCCGCCAAGGTGACTGGGACACCGGCTGACAAAACTGTCACCCTCAGTGAGTCTGATGTGATTTTCTTATGATAAAAGTAACTACAGTAAAACATTTAGAGAATCAATGCAAGATGGTAGAAGATAGGTTACGGCTGGTTCTGATCTTTTTAGTTTAAATCTAAGATAATATCAACCAATAGCGAAGAAATTTGCAAGATTCTTGAATTTTTCCATTAAAAAAAGCAACTAAAAACGGGGTACCGGCTGACAATAATATCATTGTTATCCTCGCAATTTTCTGATGATAAAAGGAACCACAGGAAAACCCTAAGAGAATCCATACATGATGGTAGATGATAAGATAAGGTTGTTTTGGTCCTGATAGTTACAAACATTTTGATAATATTAAATAATAACAAAGAAATATAAGGAAAATTATTGAACTTTCCCATAGGAAGACCTAGAAAATCACAAGCTTTTTTCAAGTCTGTGTATTTAGATGACAAGATAGCCACTCGAGCTATGGAAATGTAAGATCTTGGGTTTGGAACCCCTCTCGGCCTCAGTAAGTGATGAGAAAAATCTGTTCCTTGCTCAGTAAACAATCTCGGGCCCATCTGTATGAGGAACATATCCAAGCCATAATATCATTCTTAACAACATATAACTGTAGAAACAATCGAGGCTTACCTGTAAGGTGATGATTGTTTCCAACTTTGACGATCTGTCGTCAGGAACGGAGTGGTAATATGAGATACACGCCGGCCGTTCCCAGTCACACTTTAGCCCGTCACAGTTGTGAGTACGGTACGTCAATCTTGTGCTAGCTGAAAACCTTGTTAATGCTTTATGCATCGATCATAAAACATTGGACATAAAGACAAAAATGTTTTAATGATGTGAGGGATAGGGAGGGCGTATTACCACTCCGTTCCTGACGACAGATCGTCAAAATTAGAAATAATCATCACCTTACAGGTAAGCCTCGATTGTTTCTACAATTTCACTCCGTGGTAACTTGAGATTTTAGAGCTACAACTGTGACGTCAAAGCAACAGAAAAGGTTAATAATAATCTTTGTTTACATTTCGAGTGATTTAACATAGTTGAAAATTGTTTGTGAGTATACAAATCGATTATGTAACCTTATATGATATGCACAGAACTTAAGGTTATTAACACCGTAGTGTATGGAGATAATTTTTTGTATATATATCCAAAATGATTTTCAGATATAGAAAAGGACGCAAACATTACATTGATGGAAACTTGAAAGAAATAAATTTATTTCTTCACAAAGTATGCCTTGATTAATTTTTGACCAAAATTTAACTCATTTTCTTTTTTTATTGTAAAACTTTACAAACGTACTTTCTTGAGACCATCCAGCAGCAGCAAGTTTTGCTCTTATAAGCACGCCTTGGTTCATTGCATAGGATGTGCTAGCAGCGCGCGTGCTGTCGGGTGTAAATATTTCCACATTAATGTCTGCTATATCCATAGTATGCTTTATCCACCCACGAATGGTGTCCTTACTGACTGGTTTATAAGGGCTCTGATAACTGATGAGAAGTTTGGTAATATGATTTTTTGGATCGGATATCTTATGTTCTGCTCTAATATTCTTTCAACATGTTTACAATACTTGCTCGGATGCCCGACAAAACTTGGTTTATCAAACGTTGAAATAGCATCTGCAATAGTTGTGACAGTCGTTGTACTCAGCTGTGCCATTGTACTGGTTTAATTGTTTACCGCTGTAACAGATTTGATGGTGTGATCTGTTAGGCTCTGTTTGTCTAGGGGTATGAAAATATACACAGCCAGTCACTCGACTTGTCCGTAGAAAATAAGTCTGAAGTCCTCTAGTAAAAGCTGCATATTGTTTAATCTAATACAAGAGGTTGACTCTATAATCACTGCACACAAAAAGTTAACTCTTAAACTCACTGTAGATTGACTTGATGTTGACTGACTGGACACGATTCGACTCTTATTTATACAAAATCTCATCGAATAACCCAGAAAAAGAATTACACAAATCACACGAGATGAGTAATGCGCTATAAAATAGCAACCAATCAGAACAGACGTAAACAAGGAGTGACGATATCATTACTATGCTAGAACTAGATCGGATATTCCAGAAGAATCTTGACCATACAAGTGCGGGCTGTGTTCAGTAAACAAGACTAAGCTCTTAGGCTTGAAATACAAACATAATGCAACTAAATAAAACAATGTGCATAGATCTGGTCGATCCGCTACCCAAAATTACGCACCAAAAAAGGGTGAGGAAATCAATAGATCAACTTATAGCACAATGCGTTACAACCGCCAAATCTATGTTAGGGAGTAACTCTGCCATTATAAATTTGTCCTGCATAAATAAGGACCCTAGTAGTAATGAATGGAACAGCAACAATCAAATCGAAAGTATATTCTAAAATCTGAAGGTATTATGGTAATAGCTAAAATTTGAGATGATAACTTGAAGGCCATATTACCACCTATGTTTAATTTTCACGCACGAGGGCGAGAGTTGGCGTGTGAATGTGTGTCTGTGTGTGTGTGAGAGAGAGAGAGCGAGAGAGATTGAAAAAAAGGTAAAGGCAAATATTAAAGAATAGGAAGAAAAGAACAGAGAGATTGAGATCTTTAAAAGTTATTTCATGATAGACATAGAGATGGCAGCACGTAAAGATGAGAACATGAGGGAGAGATGTAATAAACAGTAAATAATTATAGAGGTTAAAAATAATACATGTGGAAAAAAAGAGAATGAAAGGTTATTGGTGGCAGCCTGTGAAACAACAATAATTCAGATGTTAACATTAATTCGAACCGTATTCTATTTGTAACCATGATGTGTGTGATTCAGATCACCTCAAAGATGGCCGACAGCGTACTTTAAAGACTGGCGATGATGTTCAAAACAATCTATTTATATAAAGTATAACTTTTGTTTGAATAAAACAGAATCTTAAGCCAACATAAGCTCATAAAAAATAAATTCATTGCAGTTAAAAAGAAATTCAAAGATTTTAAATCTTGATTCTGAGCTGAAAAATAGTAGTTTGTTCATTCCCTTAATACCCACATAACTAGCAATTCACCTCTGAATTTAGTGAGAGCCCATAGTCCGAATCATAATTATTGAAAAGGCACGTCACTCAGGAAAATCCTTAGCCTGCAAAATGTCTACAGGGGAGAAATGTCTGGAATACCAAGGAAGCACAATATTTTACAGCCATTGTCATCGTTAGAGCAAAACTTAACATTTAAATTTTGTCAAAATGAAAAGTAAACAGTGAAAAGAAATGCAAAATTGTTTGAGTGCTGGAATTTATCACATGGATGCTGGAAGAGTCATGAAACAGTTATCCATTTTTACTCTCCTCCCTTTTCTATTCTGTCTCTGCCTATCTGTTTCTCTCTCTCTCTCTCTCTCTCTCTCTCTCTCTCTCTCTCTCTCTCTCTCTCTCTCTCTCTCTCTCTCTCTCTCCCTCCCTCTCTCTCCTTCTCTGTGCGTGTGTCTCTCTCCCTAACCTCTCTCTCTCTCTCTGTCTCCGTATGTGTGTGTCTCTCTCCTTTTTTCTGTCTGTCTCTCTGTCTGTCTGTCTGTCTCTCTCTCTGAAATGTTACTGTAAGCTCCGAAAGTGCTTTAAAAACTATTATCCAGAACTTTTTTATCACAAAGTTCTTACAACAAATTAATGTTCAAGAGGAATTTTTAGCATTAGGTCATATATAAGAAAATAATGAAAACAACAACAACAAGAACAACAACAACAACAACAACAACAAACAAACAACTATTAAGTGAAAATATGCACATCATTTATGAAAGCAGCAGTGATAGATGACAGTAATCTGTAGCCTGTCAGTGTCTCATAATACCTCAGTTTTCCTCTTTGTTATCCTCAGGTTTCTCCCAAGCCTCCCATAGCTGCTTCCCTGAGGCGGTACAGGATTACTTCACAAATGAATCTACCACTTGTACCTGCAGCCTCAGCTCTGATGGTCACCCCAGGGGCACGGCACAGTGGTACAAGGGAGGTCAGCTAGTTGGGTCCGGTGGGACTCTAGTTGTGTCACGTGACAAGAGCAGTGAGTCTTGTGATGATTTTGTTTGAAATCAGCTGTAAGATGATGATAATAAAACTTTCGTTTTGTTGACTAGTCTACATTGAGAATACCAACGGGAAATATGAATACCTCAAACAACATAAGCATTGACTCAAATTTTCTAGCCATGATGGACATTAGCCCAGGGATATGGGGGTTCAAGCCCAAACGATTTTTTTTCCAGAGATTTTATCATTTTGGGTGGTTAGTTATTGATATAAGACGCCCCACCCCTGTCACATCTTCCCATTTTTATCCCCCATTCTCTATCTTTTTGCCGTCATGCTGCTCTAAAAAATTATGGCAAAACCAGATCTTGTGGAGCTGCTCTCTCCACCCCGACAATATTAGCACAAGATTGTCTAAACTGCATCACGTGAGAGAATCTGAGTCTTGGAAATTCTTGCTATTTCCTCTCACCAGGGAATCATCTTTTACTGATGAAATAAAAATGTGATAAAGTCCTAAGGTGTTCAAACAGGTCCACCCTTCAAGGACCAGTGGTACCTATGTATTATAACATAATCACATTTCAGCCGAGGCCCCCTTGGCTGTGCTTTCGACCCACAATGCCATATCAGCTGCTGATGAAAATGGATCTTTTTAGTATATAAAATGTGAGAAGTAATATAAATAAAATGGTTAGCGGGCCCACAGCTTCACCTGTTTTGCAGATCTTGCTGGCACTTTCGACACGCCTGTTTGTACAGGGAAACAAATAATCACCCCTGGTTCCCAAATCAAACCACAAACCGTATCGGTTTGATAATTAATACTAGATTAAGCTGGTTAAGTTAAGTTCTTTATTCACAGAGTCTGATCTTTCAGTGACATTCAAAAGCCTTGCTTGGTTCGTCTCACTGCTGGTAGCACTGTCTGCTTTGTGTGTACTGCTAGTGCAGGACTCATGGTCTTTAAACATCGATAACTTTAGAGTCATACACTGTTTTCGGTTCCTGTTTAAAATTCCCTCAGCAGGTTCTCAAATAATGGAAGAAGTGCTTTGCGGGCTAAATCGCTCTGGTCAGCCAAATTTTTTTAATTAACGCAGTGTACTTGGAAACTCAATTGATGAGTTACCGAGACACAGTGAACTGGTTCATCATCTGGTGTGAAGATCTCTTTCTACTTAAAATGTTAAATTAAACTAAGTAAAATTGTATTGATATCAGGAAAACAAAAACATTCCTCCCTCTTTTTTACCAAAGGTTGTAGCTGACAAGGTTTTGCTGTTTAACGTTGATTCACATAACAGCGGTCATGACATAAAGGATAAGGATATAGTATAAACCAAATTAAGCTCGCCAGTCACCTGTAACAAGCTTGACCAAGGTAGTAAAGCAGTATAATCCATCGCATCACATTGGTAACCAAACAACATCAGTTACACAATCATATCACATGCAACTTTCACAACTTTCAATTCAACTTCAAGGTATTGAATCAATTAAGGAAACAAACCTGAACATAAGTATTACAAATCTAGCTTATCTGGTGCTCTTCGTGCTCTGGCAGACCTTCTGAGGGTTGGCACCGTTTATAGGGTGAAATTCATCCACCAGAGTCTGTACGCCCAACCCTGGGTGTTTGAGCTGTGAGATAAGGGGGACTTGACATATCACTACATACATGTATAACACTGTCCTTGTCCTTAGTCATTCCTCCTCCCCTTTCTTGTTCATTGAATTCAGACTGAGTGTTTGAATCATGAACATTAGCAGGAGTTTAGTCCCCACAGATCCGAATTGTCCCTTCTGACTTTCTCACAGGAACGATAGGCGTAGCCCAATCAGAAAACTGAACTGTTTTGATGATTCCAGCATTCTGGAGTCTGGTCAGTTCTTCCTCGATTCCTTCCATTACTGCGAAAGGAGGCTGACGCGCTTTGCAGTATTTAGGGGTTGCGCCCGGTTACAGGTACAGTTTCACTTTCCTGTTGTTCTGAGCTCCTGTCTCACCGAAACAAGAATCGTGTTGGTGGACTTATTGTTCTAATTGTTCCGATGGGTTCACACAGAAGATGGATGTCCAATCTAGCTGGATCTTTTCCAACCAATTGCGTCCCATCAAAGGAGGGCCATTTCCTTTAACGACGAGAAGTGGCAGCCTTTGTTGTTGACCATTGTGATCGACCTCTATTACACACTCTCCTAGCACACTGAATGATTGCCCAGAGTACGTCTGTAGTGCTTTTGTGCATACCTGAAGAGGCACTGACTTAAAAAAGGTGTGAAAGTCCTTCTCCGTCATTACCGACAGCGCCGCGCCTGTGTCTAGTTGGAACGAAACAGGTTTGTTGTTGATTTGTAGGTTTACTTTGATTGGGGTCTTTCGGCCAGTGTGAAGAGTGAACAGGCCCAAATTGTCTACGTCATCAGCCATGATAGCAGGATCACTCAAATGATGCGACATAGGATATGCAACATAAGACTTGACCGATATCACTATTATTTCAATGAATCCTTTCAGCATCCCATTGAGTAGTCAGAGAGCTGCAGCCCTTCGTTTTTTTTTTGTTTTGTTTATTTTTATTTTTTTGGGGGAAGTGTGGTTTTATACCTCTACAAAATTTTATGCATGCATAAGTGTGGTCTATTTTACTGTTATTCATACTGAATCATGCAATTTTTTAGTTATACCAGCTCATTCTTTCTCATTTCAAGAATTCATCTTTTATTTATAAATATGCAGCAGTAGTCTCTGCGAGAAGTATTGCATGTTGAGTTGATTATGATCTTTTGAAAAACCCATGTACACCTATTGTACAGAAATTTTCCTGTAAGAAATGAATAGATTTTTTCCACTCCAACCCAGTCATAAAAGACGGCACCACATTACTTCTAGTTGCCAAATAAATTAGAGAGGTCCAATACGGTTATTAATATATTATGTCGACTCTAACAAAGTTCAGGCTATGATCTGCATCACTCCGACCAAACTGTTGACCACTGGTGATTCCTAGTAAGCTCAAACTCTGGGTGATTCCCTCAAGGAAGACCAGTATAGTGACATGGGCGTCTTCAAAAGTTCAAAATCGAAAGGCACTCAAAAGCTATAACAGGCTTTATTTTTTAGTTCAGAAGTTTTCCGTGGTGTCATCGTTGTCAATTCTTTATCAATGCTCTACTAATCAACTTTGTCCTGTTCCGTTTTTGTTTTTTAGATTTCTTGATTTTTTGGAATTTTTTTCACATAATCAAAATCAGCAGTAGTAGATGTTACAATTTTTGTTGCCATGAAATCACAAGACTATGTATCTGATTGCCTGTAGTCTTTGCAACGTGGCTGATTATTTTTATCAACCGACTCCTGATGTTTTTGGGAGGGAGATTGAAGGAGGCTGCTATAACACCAGGACTCCTTATGAAGCTCTTTATACATAAACTTCATGTGAAAGCTAACATGATTGATGAAATTAAAATGTTTATATATATATATATATATATATATATGTGTGTGTGTGTGTATTTTCTCATTGTGACTTCATCAATAAAGAATTTAATTGTGTTTTATCTAGCAGCAAAGGGAATGGGAAGTGGGGTCTAAGTGCCATTTGACACTTCAGGGTGTTGTGCATGTTGATAACCAAACTGCCCAGGAAATCAGCAGAGATGCTGGAATGGCTGGATAAAAAGTATGTGGCCCAGAAACCCCAGATTCCAAACTATCCCAGTACAGGGAATTGAAAGCCAGGTTTTTTAGATTAAAACTGGCATATTTCAAATTATTATTAGTTAGAGATATTTACTATTCTTAGTTTGCATGAATTAACTTTATTCTTTTATAATGAAAACTGCAAAACTAATGAGGAAAAAAAGCAACAGAAGTTTAGATAAAATGTAAATCTGATGTATATTGAATGAGAGATAACCATGTGGTAAGCTTCTAATGCTAAAAAATAATCAAAACATGAATTAAAAATTTTCCGAGAATTTCACCGAGCATCAGCTTTTTAAGTTACAGATATCTGGTTTAGTCCAAACATGTTCTTTGTCTCAGAGATTTCTGGCATTGAGCAGCAATCAGCTCTCATGCAATAGGCTACACTGTAACAACTATAGTGGATGGGCGTTTCACGTTGTTTGTTATTCGTCTTGGTGTCTCAAGCCTTTTTATTAGCCTTGACCTTACCCTGACGATCTCAGTAATCTCACCGTGTTCTCATCCATCTCTCTCTCCCCAGATCCTGAATCTGTACAGATCTACACATGTGAAACAGTGTCTTACTTAGGGCGGAAGAATGGAACAACTCTAACAGCAAAGTTTGCTTGTAAGAAAAGATAAAGAAGACAACAGTAATTTTTCAGAAGAATATGATAGATAGATTTGGAATTGTACATTTGGTTCAATAGAAGATATCTAGAGACCAAGAACTGGTACATCTGCTTAGCTCTATCCTGTTGGAAGATGTGCAAAAAGATGAGAGGTCATCTGTGGTTTAGGATCAACACCAGGTATCCATGGTCAAGGTGACTCAGACAGAATGAGTTTTCCTCTTTATTTATTTCCATAGTTGATAGAAAAATTGATGTTGATGATTATCCTCAAATACAACCAAGAAATATTGTAGTGAGCATTGTCGATAGTGAATTATTCAATTTCTTTTTTCCTCAAGAAACTCACTTTGGTTTTTTGAAAGGCATTCATCTTTCAGCATTGGAATATTTCCTCATATAATTCTAAGAAGTCATCTCTGCCTAAAACTGTTATGATGAAAATGTGAGGCACAACAGGAAGGCCAAAGTGTCTTCGTTACAGCTCTGCTACTGGAAATCGGTCATATCAGGTCACCACTTACAAATAGCATGCAAAAATGTAAAATACAGAAAGCCCCATTAATAACACTCAATTTTAACATAAATCCTGTGTGGGTCCAAATTTTATCCCACGACTCTTGTATGTCCAGACATGATCAATATTTTAAAATTATTTTAGTTTTGCCGGATGCCCAGCCTGCTCTGACGGGGCTTTTCTTCATTGTCATAGAATTGATATATTTCTTAAATTTAACAGACATTAAAGTTTTGGATCAGGTTTGATAATGCTGTAACGCATAGGAATTAAGAGACATCCACATGGGAAAGCTGGGAATGAGATATGTAAGTATAAAAGAGTTATCTTTTCTGCCTGCAAATGAAGTGCTTATGAGCATACAAAACACAATTTGTTTATTTTTATGTTTTCGGACTGGCTCAATTTGAACTATATCATTTGTAAATTTTTGTAGGCAATATTCAAATATTGTTTTTTGTTTCTTTCTCATAAAGAGACATTTTATTTGAATATAAAGTCTATGTTTAGTCTTACATATTTTGTTGTAATGAAAAGTCATGGGGCAGCGTTTGTATTTAAAAAATTCCAACACTTGTCACATTTTGCTCCAGATACTTCAATAGCTTCTCCTCAGACCACACCAGCACTTTGTATCACAGAGATAAACGACCCATGTTTGTTTTAACAATAGATTATAAAAGCTTTAGTAATATAAGCACTATATGGTGCCAGAGATTAGCAGGCTTCTTCTTACATGCAAAGTGTATCTTTTAAAGAAATGAAAAAAATGCAACATGATTGCTTCCTTCTAATACGAATGTAGACTAAGAGGTTTCAGATTGCTTGGATCCAGCAAGTTCTTTATAATTGTGTAGATGTAAGATATAAGAAATTGCCTATCATACAATAAGGCCATTAACATTTGTTTCCGAGCTGCAAATTAGTTCATGCATGAATTAAAGGAATAATTTTCTTAGATGTGAAGGAGCCACAGATCTAGATTTAGATTAGAACTTTCAAAATGGTCTCTCAGCGACAATTTTCGTTTAAACGTGGAGGCCCGCGTATCTCCTTAACAACAAGTGTCATCGGTGAATCAATCACTGTCAGACTATGCTCTGCTGATGATGCTATGCACTATAACGGGTGCGCCTGGGATTTTGCGCACTGCACTTTGATGCACAATAAAGGATCGAGATAAATATCAACGCACAATGACTGTCTTTCGAAATATGCCATAGATGTAAAGCAAACGTATCAGCATAAAAATAAAACGAGGAAATGTGACAACTATAAAAGTGACTAGGACTGTGGCACATACAACTAGAGCTATATAGTGTGACTTCGAAGAAAAAAAAACTTACGCTATCATCGTCTTTTTAACTCAGTTAAAGGCATTGGCGCTTGCAAAGCAGGCTCGAGTTCCTTAATTCAAGGAGACACGACAAAGAGAGAACTCTCTTAAAATAAAGCCCACTGAGACATTCATACTTATAGCCTCTACTTACAAACATAAAACACAACACTAGATACATCACTTACAATCGCATACACAATTGAAACGATGACAGATAGCCATACAGATAATGAAATAAGCGTAGTACTTTTAGAAACCTGCAGGCCCAGTGATAGCTAAGAGGCACACGGAGAAGTTTCCCACCAGTTATATCTACATGAAAATACTGACCACCTAAACACTCCTACCACTAGAGACAATTAAGAAAATGAAGACTGGCGTTAAATTAATCTACCACTAGCAGACACACAGGCAGTGGAAGTAACGATCAACTGAGGTACAGGCATGGAACATACAGGAACAAGTATCACAGAAACACGATTTATCTGCGCAATAGACGTTGACATGACATCTAGCGAGCAACAAGCACTCCCTATTCCAGATACCCCCATAGCTTTATCAACACCCATCACACAATGCGGTCCATCCACAACAGATACTTCAACAACACCGATGATAAAATCATTCTCAACATTTAGTGATTCCCTCAAAGGAGGAGAAAACTTTAAACACACATCTTCTTAGAAGAAAATTGCACACTGACCTACACAAAAGACAATAAAATGCAAGACTAGAGGACAACCCACAGAGGTACAAAAAGTTGTTGCATCCAGAAAGGCCACAGATTTAGTAAAGACGCCAACAAAACGAAAAAAATCAAATATAGTAAAAGATGTTAGATCAATAGCAGAAGGAACATCCGCGGACGCAGAAGACACACAGGTACTATTAGAACTTTAAAGATTTCCATCAGGTTGTAGAAATGAGATATTTAAGAAGGCAGGGGTGAAGCAGTTGTTAGAACTAAATGGAGAACAAACTTTAGCAGAGAGAGAAGAGCTAGGAATGAGTTGGAGACAGGGACGGAAACATAGAAGACTGCTGAAGGGTTTAGGGGTTCAACTTCAGAGTGAGCACTATATGTGGGGATTATCTAAGGAATTAGTTTTCTGATTTCGTTAGGCTGGAGATGAAACCATTTTTAGATGAAGACAGGAACAAGTTTCAAGATACATTATTATAGTAAAATAGAGTGATGAGCAAGTTTGAAAAGACATTATTATGGTTGAATAGAGTGATGAACAAGTTTCAAGAGACATATGGTAGAATAGCGTCATTAAACATCTTGATAGATAGATTGTTCGATTTATGTGACGAGAAAAACACGCACGCCTGGTATATTAATAGCATACCAGATTGTGAGGTTTGGGTTAAGATTGGGGCAGATCATGGTACATGTAGAAGTCCACTTAAATTCACACTCCAAATTGCAAACACAAAAGCCCAACTCACAGCAAACGCAATAGTGATCACATGAGCATCTGTTTGGGATTCTTATTTGAATATCTTTAGTTTTTAGAGGATGGGTTTGGAGGTGAGCTTGGTGCTCTTCACTGTGGCGAGAGAAAACGATACAATTTTTTTTCCCAATGGGGATTATGACTTTCTTTGTTACGTTTATGATTTGCTAGGCATATCCCATTGTTTGTGTTGCTTTATGCTGCAGGACTCCATGCATAGTGAAAACAAAGAACATTTCAACAGAGCATTAAACTCACTGTTTGCTGATAATGCAGCTTACCAAACACAGTGGAAATAAAACACAAGTTGCTAATTGTAAGCACCCACCTTTAATTAAGGTAGAGCTAAGCAAAATAACGCCCCCATATCTACACCTTCTGCTAGGCATAGTTAGTCATCTAGAAGAAGCCACTCACGCCATTGACGTGAAAATAACAAAACAAGAAGAACACCTGACTGAGTTAGGGAACATTATGGGGCGAAGTGGCAGCAAGCACAGATATTGATAGAAATACTTCAGACAGAGCAAGGATGCTTTACTTTTAGTAAGAGGAGAGGGGACAGGAATAGACATTGGGGAGAAGAAAATACTGAACATATTTGATCACAAATTATAGGGTCAGAACTAACTTTTACCAGTAGCTTTATCATTAGACCCCCATTCTCACAAAACACAGAATTACACCTTAAACGTACCACAGCAGATCTTTCGTAGGCAATTACTATCGCAAATAGAAGGGGCAGAATTAACATTCAGATCAGGAACACTAGGTTCATCATTAGACCCACATACTCACAAAACACATAATTACATCTCGAGCATACCACAGCAGATAATTTCCTGGCAAGCATTGTCACAAATACATGAAACAAAAACGTCTATGAAGAGCTCCCAACTACAATCACCTCTAGAATCCAATCCTGCACATATACAACTCCTTTAAAGTCACACTAAAACTCAAGTTTGATCTACTAAATTGATGCATTTCCTCAAGTTTATTAACGCGTTTCACATACAAATTCCGTAAAGGAACAATCAGTCAAACACATTCAGCCAGTCGTTGAAAATTACATGACCAAACAGTTTCCAAGTAAAACAATTCCCAAACAGCACATTCTGAAACACCATTGCACTCCACATATTTTGCAACACAGATGAGAACTATGCTAGCTTGGGAAACAAAGAACAGACGCTTCACATCCAAGAATAACACACATAAAAAAGTTTATAGCCTATGGTATTTTAAATGCATAAAGTGAGAATGAAGTGCATCCTATTATGTCTCCACACCTTTTAAATATTCTCTCTCAGTTGAATTTTGAAAGCGCATAACCTTATGAAGTCACATAGTCCATGCATCTAGTCCATGTATATTTTTTTTATTATCATTTTTAATAACTTTTTATCGCACTATGAATCCACGCATCTTGTCATGTAATTTATTATTTACTATCATTGAAAGACTTTGTGTCACATCATTCCACGCATCTAGTCATGTAAGTTATTTTCACAGTAAGACTAATTTCTTTCAGTCCACGCATCTAATCTATGTATATTACAATTTATTTTCACCGTCAAATATCTTTGTGTCACACCATTCCACGTAAATAGTCTATGTAAACTATATATTTATTATCATTGTTAAATAATTTTGTGTCGCTGCATACCATTCTACACATCTAGTCATGCAATTTATTATTCATTATCACTGTGGAAGAACTTTGTTTCACACCGTTCTACATATTTAGTCATGTACATCATTATTCACTATGAATGTAAAATAACTTTGTGTCACACAATTCTACACTTTTAGTCATGTAAATTATTGTTTATTATTGCCGTGGTCAGCAAACGTCATTGGTCATCTGTACATAAAGATCTTATAGCTTGTATTTTAATCACAAAATCTATTGAACTAGATACTTCCGACTGAACAGTTATACAAATTATGGCGATATAAGCTGAGTAAGAGAGTACTCTATAGTTGTCATAAAAAGTTGAGACGGAAAATTTAGTGGGGCTATAACTCTCGAAGAAGACAATCAGATATATAGACAGAGGAGACTAATTACAGAAGAACCTCTTTGGTAGCTTTGAGGTCTATACTGTGTACAATATTTCCCTCCTGTGAGAGATAGCATAAATCTCACTCTAAATTAGCTTCCAGCCGAGAGGTTTAAGAAATGTATCCCAAATCTATTTGTTTAAAAAAGTGGAAAACTGTGATTCTTATGAAACAAGTCATTACCCTTAAGCTCTGATTCTTTTAAGCTGTGATTCTTTTTAACGTCATTATTGATTCTACATTGCCATACAAAGCACGAGTCTTGGAGACACGAACTGTTAACCATAAATTCTATATTACTGTACTTGATTCAAAAGATATATTGATCACTGGTTGCAAAGTGATTTTACATAAAACTCGAGAATACTATGTATTGGTATCAAACGGTTATGTGAACTACATTTCTTGGAATTATTTATCTTCTATTAAACAAAGCACTGATTTTACAGTGGTCTTACGTCTTTTTTAACCATACCAACCATCGTGACAATTATCACAGTAAAATTACTTTGTGTCACACCAGTCCATGCATCTAGTCTATTCAAATTATTATTTATTACCACCGTAAAATTACGTTGTGTCACATCATTTTGCAAAATTTAAGCTATTATTTATCATCACTGTAAAATTATTTTTCGCCTTCCAATGTCATCCTTTTTGGAACTGTTTTATTATTCGCCATTGTTCCTTGTTTGGATATTCTAACTCGATTGAATAACATACACTGTAGTAATAATTGAATGATTTATGATTGCACCAAGCTCACCCAGTTTTTGTGGTTAGGACTTGATTTTTCATGAGTGTTTAGGAGAATATTTTTTCATGTTCTATGCGGCTGATTGTCCATTTTTAGCAGTCACTTAATTAAGTAATCATGTATTTTTTCAAAATTGTTAGATGACTGATATGAAAGCTTCTACCAAAGCTTTTTTTCCTATGAAAGATTTTAACTATTGTTTTAATGAGTGAATGATCAAGTTAAAGGCAATTATATGAATCCTGCAGACTGTATTAAAATGAACTACATGTACTATAACAAAATCTGGTGCATGCCAGCAGTGCGGCTGACTGCGCATTGGCATCAGGTGAATGACCCCTGACCTCTTAACCTACTTATCGCTTGATCGGGGCCAGTGCACCCCATCTAAAGTACGTCTCAGGTGACCCTGTTAACTATATACTTTTGGTTCGCAGATTAATAGTCTAGATGATGCCATAGGTTTCTTTTACATCAGCAGATTCAAGGGCTAATGAAAAACTTTCGAGACTCTATATGAAGGAAACATCTCTTTATCAATTCAAAGTATGCCAGTTGTTTTATTTGTATTTCGGTTTGTAAACAGGTCATCAATCCTAAGCTGAAGGTGTATTCGAGTTTCCTTTGTTCATATTTTGAATTTGAAATAATCAGGTCTTCTAACGCAAAAGTCATTATTTTCTTTAATTTCAAACATCAATGCATTGCTGTGTGCCTTAAGTCTAAGCATGATTCTAGTAGTTTTCTGTCTGGTTTTGTGTTGGTCTTATATTTTTGGAAAAAAATTTAGAAGTTTGCCACAAAATCTTTCCGATTTTCAAAATTCTTAAATGAAATCAACGGGGCAGCTCTTATCCAGTGGTAGTCCTGTCACCAGGCACTCTGTGATACATTAAAGACATTTTTTTTCGAATCGAGTTTGAAATCCTTCTATTATAATATGTAGTTTTATGGTCAACCATTGTTTTTATAAACAAAATCTCAACAACTTCGCTATATATTTGAAAATTCAAGGAACACCATGCTCACCTTCAGCATTTTATCCTATCAGTTATCAACGATGACTCGGTAGAGGTGGAATCTACCCCAGACACCATCAACGTCTGTGACAACAACAACCGCAACATCGAAGCCCAGGTGACGTGTCGAATCTCAAAGGAGAATATCAATCCTGAACCAACTTTCTCTTTTTCTTCTGACGGACTCAAGTTTGATCCTGAGACAGTCAGTGATGATGGTAGCTACTACCAGAGCCAGGTCTCTCTAAGTACAGACACTGGTCGGGAATATCAGGTGACCTGTACAGTGACCAACGCTGTCTTAAACATCCGGCAAGATAAGGGAACTCCTATTATCTTCAGAAGTAAGTTGGTTGGAGGATAGGGAAAAATCTCTTTTAACATCAAAGTTGGCTATTTTTAGGTGGGCAAAATGTTTAAAATCTACAGAGAAGAGAGATTCGTGGATTTTTTGGAAATATTTTAAGATAAACTAGAAACTCTGTCATATGCTTCATCACTTGATCAAATAAAAATAGAGTACTTTTACTGCCTGTCTTAACTTAATTATGTTCTCTCCTTAAAGTATAGAGATATAGTTATTAACATCAGAGGAAATTAAACAACATTGCCAGATGCTGTAAAAAATTCTCATAATTATTGTTCAACTCTCAAATCTAGTTTATTACATTAGTAAACTTATTGATGGGTCTGACTCCTGGTTGTTCTGTACATTTCTCTGACTCCAGCTGCAACACAGGTTTAATAGAATCAACAGTTTGTTTTATGACTTTTAAACACATATAGCGGTCATTATTGGTCATTAAAAAACAATTAAGTGTCCAGAAGGCTTCAGTGTCTTTTGCAAGTTTTTTCATAATTTTATTATGTTTAAAAAAGTTTCTGTAACAGGGCATTATTGTTATATTATTATAAAGTGAGGCACCAACGAAATACATATTTTTGTCACAGGTGTCAATGATAACATTTCACTTGATTGCATAAAATAGTCAGTGTTTTAATTTTTACACAAAGACACGTAACTGGATAAAAATAGAATTAACTTGATTTCTAACGACTGTTTCTGTTTAACCCAGAGCCCCCACCCACTCCACCTCAGATAACAGTGGACAGTAAATCCTACCAAGGGGTCAGCCCGTCAAACGTTGTAACACTGACCGAGGGCTACTCTGATGTCACATGTCGTGTAGAGGGAGGCTACCCTGCTGCACACACTACCTATCTCAAGTGTGGTCAACTGGTTGATACTGGTGCTGGACACACTGCTGCCCTGAGCTTCAAGGCTGACCAGCTGACCAGGGAAATGAATGGAGCTGTGTGTACCTGTACAAGCCAGCATGACTCTGGTTGTTATAGCAACAACGAAACGCAACTTAATCTCAATATGTTATGTAAGTAAATCAGTTGTGAGCAGTACTCATCTCGGTTGTTTGCCAGAGTTCGTTCAGTTTATAGCCTGCAGTGCCTATGTTTATTTGCACCGATGAACTGTTCACCGAATAGATTTGAGTTCCTAGTATAACTGGTTCATTTTATAAGTTGCTTTTTCTGTCTCAAGTTACCTTGAAATTTGGACTATGTCTTTTTTTACGTAGGTTAGATCGCGATCTAGATTTTGCGAAACTATGGAAACGGAGAAACGTCGTAAAAAGCTTTCAACGGGTGCAGTATATGAAATGCTAGCAAAAATGAGTGATGAAGAGTATGGAATACTGTCAGATGACGATTCAGTCTATGATGATAAAGAAATAAAATGTAGATCTAGAACTGGTGGTGATTCTGAATCCGACAGCAGTAATACTGAGACTAAAGAAGTATAAAAAAGGAGGCGTTACCTAGTACTAGTGAGAAAAAAGTTTCCTGATCGTACTCTAAATCTATCTGGAAAGAAGGCTAGATATACCAGTTAGAGCTAGAAGTGAAGATCTAGATCTAGATTCAGACCTACAGCTAGAGATGGCAGAGATACCACCAGATCTAGAAGTAGAAAATAAGCAACCAGTACCAGAGTGAAGAGAAGGTGGAGAACGTAAAACTGGACATTCTTTTCAGTTTTTAGACAGGGCAAGACTTGGAATAGCCCTGACGCCATCAACCTTGATCCATTACTTGACTGTTTCCTTCAGCTGCTAAATGACGAAAAAATCAATAACTTACTGAAATGTATCAAGAAGAGCATAACCGAGTAGGAAAAAACAATCCATTAAAAGGTTTCTCCATCCTCACGAATTTTAGTCAGTTGACAAGAGAGGAATTTTCCCCCTCTCAGCATCAAAAGTTATTGATCCAGAAAACCTCACAGATTCACACTATGGTACAGCAGATGATGCCCAAAACTAGTTTTGATTCCATCTACCACACCTTTCGTCATGTGGGTGGAATAGATGCAGAAAAGCAAGAAAAATAGAGCCATTTCTTGCATCTCATGTCCGATCATTCCATGCAGCATAGTATTACTTTCCATCGAAAGAACTGTGATGAACTGTGATTGGTTTTCATTGGAGATGGAAGAACAAACAATTCAGTGCTGGTTTCCATTGGAGATGGAAGAACAAGCAATTCAGTGCTGGTTTCCATTGGAGATGGAAGAACAAGCAATTCAGTGCTGGTTTCCATTGGAGATGGAAGAACAAGCAATTCAGTGCTGGTTTCCATTGGAGATGGAAGAACAAGCAATTCAGTGCTGGTTTCCATTGGAGATGGAAGAACAAGCAATTCAGTGCTGGTTTCCATTGGAGATGGAAGAACAAGCAATTCAGTGCTGGTTTCCATTGGAGATGGAAGAACAAGCAATTCAGTGCTGGTTTCCATTGGAGATGGAAGAACAAGCAATTCAGTGCTGGTTTCCATTGGAGATGGAAGAACAAGCAATTCAGTGCTGGTTTCCATTGGAGATGGAAGAACAAGCAATTCAGTGCTGGTTTCCATTGGAGATGGAAGAACAAGCAATTCAGTGCTGGTTTCCATTGGAGATGGAAGAACAAGCAATTCAGTGCTGGTTTCCATTGGAGATGGAAGAACAAGCAATTCAGTGCTGGTTTCCATTGGAGATGGAAGAACAAGCAATTCAGTGCTGGTTTCCATTGGAGATGGAAGAACAAGCAATTCAGTGCTGGTTTCCATTGGAGATGGAAGAACAAGCAATTCAGTGCTGGTTTCTCATTGGATTGGAGATGGAAGAACAAGCAATTCAGTGCTGGTTTCCATTGGAGATGGAAGAACAAGCAATTCAGTGCTGGTTTCCATTGGAGATGGAAGAACAAGCAATTCAGTGCTGGTTTCCATTGGAGATGGAAGAACAAGCAATTCAGTGCTGGTTTCCATTGGAGATGGAAGAACAAGCAATTCAGTGCTGGTTTCCATTGGAGATGGAAGAACAAGCAATTCAGTGCTGGTTTCCATTGGAGATGGAAGAACAAGCAATTCAATGCTGGTTTCCATTGGAGATGGAAGAACAAACAATTCAGTGCTGGTTTCCATTGGAGATGGAAGAACAAACAATTCAGTGCTGGTTTCCATTGGAGATGGAAGAACAAACAATTCAGTACTGGTTTCCATTGCAGATGAAAGATAAACAAAAAATCAGTGCTGATTTCCATGGGAGATGGAAGAACAAACAATTCAATGTCAGCCAAACACCACATCCAGATTTTGGTTTGAACGAAAACAGCACTGGTTATTGTTTTTATGTTTTTATCTTCTATGGTTAAAAAGTAGCACTGGTTATTGTTTTTCTTATGTTTTATTTACTATGGTTCGGGCACAGAGTACCATCCTGATCAGGACAAAGATTGCTCACAGGCCATTAAAGTGTTTAAGAAGCTTCTCCGTCCTTCAGATAAAGGCCATCATCTCTTTGGTGATTTCTATAGCTCAATACCACGTCTCCATTACCTTTCGTTGACTTCAAAGACATACTTCTAAAGGAACTCACAGAGTGGCTGAGATGGAGCCTGCAACAGAAAAAAAACCTTTCCAACCTGTTGCAGCTGTTTCATCATGTTAGTGAAATGTGACGGAAATTACCGCCCGTGGAAGTGGAAGTGCATCACCACATAATGTGTACCCTTCAGCAGTATGTATTTTGATTTTGCAATTTTTTCATTATGATCGGAAGAAAATTTTAATTTAAAGTAACTTTTTTATAGTGTTCAGTATGCAATATTTTAGTAACATTCCAAACATTTTGGAGTATCGCCCTCCCCGTACAAAAATTCTTTGGTTTCTTGATTGGAAAGTATGGTTGTCGCTCCTTTTAAGTCAGAAGCCTATATATATATATATTGTGTTACATCGTTATTCTAGAATTTTGTTACAGTGCTCGACAAAGGAAGCTTAATAATGATAATTAAAAAAAAATTGATTACTTAGTTTAAATTTTCGTTTCCCATGACTCCAGAATTTTGAACCCGTGCGGCTCTCTTCAGATGGCTGTGAGTAATGGCCGGTGGTTTGTGTTTACGTTTGACACCAGGAAACTTTTTCTGTGAACGCAGTGAGAGAAAATATCCTCTCTTTTGTTCAGGGAGGGAGCTTTGGTTAAGGTTTGATATTTTTCTTCCAAACGAAGTTTCTAGCAACGTTCGTTTTACGTTCATGTTGAATGGAGGGTTAAACCAAGTTATTTTTCTCCTCCGTTTACTATTTTTTTTCTTTGTTGACATGTGTAGATTTTATATCATATCATTTTATATCAATTTAATATTTTAAAAACGAACGTTGCTAGAATCTTTTTTAATCTAATCCATAAACACTTCCCCAAAACTAATTAGCTCCATAAAATTATGAACAGAAATACTATAAAAGTCAGCTACAGTTGTCTATCGAACGATCTCGAATCACAACAAATACTTGCTAAAGGGACGCAACAACAAGAAAGAAAAACCAAACAGTAGAAAACTCTGCAAGTGCCGAGAAAAAGCAAGCTGCGCATGAATGGAAAATGTTTAGCAAAATGTGTTATATACAAAGCTACAGTGACAGAGACAACAAGAAAGAATGAAGAAAGCTCTCTGACAACGAATTTAAAACCAGATACAATCAACATAAATCATTATTCAAACTAGTGCATTGGAAGAAGATCAGTGTGCACATTTGGAAACTAAAACACAAGAATATCGAACCCACAATCCAATGGGAAATCATTAAAAAAAAAAGTCAAGCCACAAGAAAAAAGAGTGTGCAAACTTCGTTTTGAAGAATAATATCAAATCATAAAAAAGCTCCCTCCCTGAACAAAAGGAAAAGAAAATTTTCTCTCACTGCGTTCACAGAAAAGGTTTCCTGGTGTCAAACGTAAACACAAACCACCGGCCATTACTCACAGCCAGCCTAAGAGAGCCGCACGGGCTCAAAACTCTGGAGTCACGGCAAACGAAAATTTAAACTAGGTAATCAATTTTGTTATTATCGTTATATATATATATATATATATATATATATATATTGAATAACATTGAATACATTGGACGATTTTTAAGATAAAGAGTTCTGATTTAAGATTTTGGAGTTCTTTTTATCCATAGATTGTAGACCAGTTTCTGATTTCTTTGCTAGAATTGGAGAGGACATCCTGGCACTCTATCATCTGGCACAGAATTAACGTTTGTGTTTCAGAAATCTTCTGGAAGTTATTGGGAGCTGCTGTACCTCAGGCTACCATGCCATATTTCATGTCTTAGATATCCTGTAAATCTTTTCCACACAATTGCAGCATGTGCTCCCTGATCTGTATCAGCAAATTTTATTTAAATGAATGGTCTTTTGTATTTCTCTCATCTAAATACTGTCTACTAGCTGCTCCCATGTAAACCTTGAATCAAGCTAAAGAATGATGGAATTTCATCTTAATTTAATTTTGAAATTCTAATGTTGAGGCTGAAAGTTTGCACGACTGTTATCTGCAGAGCTCAGGGCAACAATTTAGTTTCAAAGGCTAGTGTAGTTTTAAAAAAACAACAAGATTTATAATGATGCCTGAAGGGAATTAAAATCACGGTAATCCAAATAACTCCATTATGTGAATACAATGTCTAAGTTTAGTACAACATCAAGGAATCATTATGGCAAAAAGTGTAAATCTACGGTGATCCTTATATTGACCCTGACATGTAAGACGAGCTTTTCTGTTCGATCTTTCCAAATCCCTTATCAATTTTTTCTTTGATTAGATGGCTTAAGGTTTGTCATCGTTTTTGGAAACGACTCATGTTCTGCTTGTCCAAAAAAAACAACAACAAAAAAACAGGCGTGTGCAGTCATGCAGAGTCTTGAAATAAGTAGATCCTGTTTACACCAAGATGTATGTTTGATCTTTGTTTTAACTCTTTACCTTGTGCTGGTAATATCAGAAAGCTGGTATGAGGTTATATCTTAATAGGATTCTGTTTGCTTGTTTGTTTGTTTATTTGTTTCAAGCTCTGAAAATCTCCAAACTGCATGGGAATTACCGGTTTAGAATCATCATTTTCCAAATTTTCCTAGAGAGAAGAAAAAAAAATAAAACTTAAGTAATAGAATGTATGTTTTTTTACCTTTTCCCAGATGTCCCAGAGGTCACCTTTACCCAGGAACCAGCACAGACTACATTCAATAAGGGAGACAACCTGGAGTTGAAATGTTCTGGTCAAGGGAACCCTGACCCCATTCTGACCTTGATCACAAAAGAAACCACAGACGACCTGACTAATGTCAAGACAACAGAACTGACCCACACACTCATTCTTGACTGTATGGACACCGGTGTGTATGTCTGCTCAGGTCAGAACAGTCAGGGAACAAACAGAACGGAAATCAGTATCGGAGTTCGCTGTGAGTAGATTATAAACAGGAATAGAAGGTTATAAAAACGATCAGTCATAATGTTGGTGAAGGGGTATATACCATTAGGTCTATCTTATTCAGAACTGAATTGTTATAAACTATTACAGCTCTTTTATCTTTTGTCTTTGAAATTCAGGAAAGAAAGTCTCCGTTTCAGTCAAACGAGCTCAGTTGTTACAAACTCCACCCGGAAAGATTTAAACTTTTTTCAGAGCAATAAAATACCAAATTTGGACCAATCTTGTTCAATTTAGATGAATTTAATTAGAGATAATTTTATTTTATTTTGAACACATCATTTAGCTTCAAATAATTCGGTAGAATTAATTATACTGCAAGCTTTGTTTGTTTAAAAAAAATTGTTGATGTCACAAATAAACTGAAAAACATAATATCTAATGCAAATTTCAAGCACATCTAGGTTCCTCACACTCCACAGGCTACATATAGGTCCACACACTGGCTACATGTAGGTTCCACATACTCAAATGGCTACACCTAGGTTTCATACACTCCAACCGTTACATTAAGGATCTATCCACTACAAAGGTTACAATTAGATACCACATACAATGCTCACCAGAACAATATATTACCATAATCTTGTATTTGATGACGTGCTTTAAAATTTCTTGCTTTGTGAGAACTAATTAGAAATGCAATATAGGAATGGCATTTCATAGAGCAAGCAGTTTTCATTTAATTTAATTGATATGTTGTCATGTAATTTCACATCCAAAAGAATTCAAATTATTCTTTTAAAACAAACGTCATCTAAATCTGTGGTAAAAAGCTTGAATTCACTACATTAGATCAGTTGTGTCATCTATTTCAGGCTCTCAAAAGTTGAGTCCATTATTCAACAAAAAACCTCAAGTTGATGCTGTCATAGGACAAATTGCTCATTTTGGTATAGAGATCTATGGCTTCCCAGAGCCCAGCACATTGACTCTACGGAATATAAATGATGACACAAACTTAACTCCATCTCCTCGCCACTCAGTAGAGTATACAGCCGGTGTGCCGCCATTTGGAGTCGTGAACGTGACCATCTCTGATGTTGTCGAGGCTGACCTCACTATTTACACCCTGACTGTTGACAATGGTGTGGGGAATGCTCTGATCTACCCTTTCTATATGAACCAAGGTGAGGCATTGTCATAAAATCCTGTGAATTCATCAAAATGTAGATGTATTGCTGTCGAATGATGACATTGTGAAGAATACTTTTTTAGCGAGAACTAACATTTCAATATTATTTTCCTTATTCTGCAAGAACAGTGAGTTTACTTGCACTGTAGACTCATTTTGTGAATTACGTGGTTGTGACAACTTGGTGTTTTGATATCTAAAGTCTAAATTATTTCATTTAAAAATGTGGTCTTTTTTGTTGATAAAACTTAATATTTTAGGATATCATAGACTGCATATAGTTATGACATAAAACTATAGGCTTCAATAGACACAAGAGCCTGAGACTTAATGCGGAGACGTTGACCCAGCTAAAACCTCATCACAACACATTAGAATCAACTGCTCCGAAACCTACTACATGTTTATTGTATCAGTAAAGATTTTTCTCTATATAATAAAGGTAATAACAGCTTTAGCTCAGTGCTACACGCTACATTATTGAGAATGGGCTCCTGTCTTCAAAAAACTTTGAGGACTTGAAACTTAATAAGCTGCAATCATCATCTTCTCTTAATCCATTCCCTGTTGAACTGGACGCATGCACTATTATTTTTTTTATAATAGTTCTACTACAAATTCTCTCCCCCAGTCTGAGGGTTCATGCATGCACTTCACATCTGGAATAATTTTAACAAAGCCCGAATAAACGAGGATTAGAGTTCAGGATTAGAGATGCACACTACATTGCAGCCGGACCAATATTTATCCATCACATTAGTTATCACTTCTTTCTATGTCTCACATATTATCGTTATACATGTATATAATCGATACCTTAACCTCTTATTTTCTATCTGATAGTGGATACAAGTGCCCATGTAGAAAGTATTGCCAATAAAGAAGACTCCTTGAACATCTCTTCTATCGTCATCGGTGTCATCGCCGTGGTCATCTTCGCTGTTTTGATTGTCGTCATTATCTTCCTTCTGAAGAAAATCCGAGGTCTTAAAAAAGAAAGATTGGATTCCCAGTCCAAAGTTCCTCTAGGTAAGCTAGGTGGTAAAAATATAAATCTATACTAATTTGAAGTTAAGAAATTAAACAGAGCACAGAGAAGAAAGGATGGATGTTTTGTTTTATGAAATATCATACAGTGATGTTGATGGTTAATAATTTTAAAATAGTTCTAGTAGAGCTCTAGAATTGAACATAAAGTGGGCATGAAGCATTTCTAGAGATGTAAACAGGTAATAAAACAATTTTATGCAGTATTAAAGGATAAAAATTATTTTGATGTTAGAAGCTCATTAAGTCGTAATATGTAAGTAAGATTGTCAATTTAAAAGAAGTGCTGGCCACAGTAACCTCGATGACAGAAGCTTAAATATCTAAACTGTTTGTTTAACGTCGGATCAAAAGCTTCTAGTAAACTTTTGAGTTTGGGGGTTGTCTTAATATTCGTTTTCACATAAACTCAGTAAGTTGTAAGCAGGAAGACATCCTCTGTATAATCTGGGAGAATTGGCGGATATAATGCTTTCTAATTTTAGTTTGAGTAAAACTTTAAAGTTTCCACATATATTTTGGTGAGGAATAAGAACTACTTAAAATCTTAATTATTTTCAACTTAGGACAGGATTTTGGGCTGATGACCAGAAATCTGAAATGTTATTCATATTTGTCTCATTTTATGTTCATTATTATGAAATTGTGCAAAAAAAAAAAACAACTAGTAGCTGATAACACAAACTACAAATAATTATGCGCCTGTAGGAAAATGATACTTTTTATTTTTTAATGTGAAGATCACTCAACGTTGTATCCTTTCTTATACTTGTTTCAGAATCGAAACCACAGAGTCACCAAAATGATGACTATCTTGTTCCATTCGAAATGTCAACAATCACCACACCTGTCTCGGCCAGTCTCCTGCCCAGACAAGGAGAGTACGAGACTGTCGATAATATACCAACTACCACAGACACCACACCTGTCTCAGCCAGTCTCCCTCCTAGACCAGGACAGTACGAGACTGTCGATGATATACCAACTACCACAGACACCACACCTGTCTCAGCCAGTAAGCTTCCCCAACCAAGACACTATGAGACCAGCGATGATATAACATCTGCCACACATGCTTCAGCTAAATTCACCCCAGGGACCGCCCGGTATGAAACCATCCAGGACATGGCTACCACATCCGGAACTTACAACTCCACATCCCGTCAGGACGTTGACCCATTGAATGTCTACCAGGACCTGGAACCTAACCACTTGACCAGTGGTGATCTTGGATCGAGTGGACCTTACAGCAATGTCCCTGGTCAACATGAGGAAAAGCTCAGAAATCCTGCAATAAATTACGCCAATGCTGATATGTCGTGTTTGAAAGGGAATTATCAAAACAAAAAAGTTACCAAACAAGCCTATCAAAATGTAGAAATGAAGTAACTTAATCTAAAATTATGTACAACGAAATGGTTTGATACACTTTTGGTACGTCTTTGGTGCACAAGGTAATTGACCAACCTGGTAAATCTAGTTTATCTTTAACAATTTTAATGGATCGGATAATATTTTTTGTTAATGCTTATTTCCTTTTCATATTAGGTTATCTTTTACAGGCTGAGATCTATTGAAAACTTATAACACATAAAAAATATATCGCGGGTATTTCGGATTTCGATAAATCAATTTATAGTCAATCAAGAAAAAAATCCTCTTTGCATCAACTATGTTAATAGCTGTTTTATTTGCTTTGCCATTTGTATTTTGCTTGTAAATTTACATTATCAAAAAGTATTATAATCATTGGATTGATGTATCTGTACAATCTTATAAGTTGCCTGTAGTGGCCAATTTCAGCAAAACCTACTTCTAGACTTACATTCTCACATCAGACTAAGCACATGTGAAATATAGGATGTCATAACATTGAAATAAAAAAAAATCCATGTGTTAAAAAATAACGCAACTGATGAAGTTCGTTTCACGATGTTTCACTTGATAACTATCAGAAACGGAATGAAGCTTACAACATACTTCAAATGTTAAAACTGCATCCATAGAAGACAGCTTACAACTAACTGAAATTTTACAAACGAAATGGCTTAATATGATATTTTGTTCCTACAGATTAAAATAATTTATTGTTTTCCGACATTGAACAGAAGTTGACTGCTCGCAATATATGGAAAAAAGTGTGAAATTCTCTTAGACTGGATGGGATTATTTTTCATGAACATAAAACAACTTTGTAAGTTTTCATGGATAGAGCTAACTAAATATCATAAATACGTTTGCCACAGTTAAATAAAGAATCTGCTTAGAGTTTATGATAAAGATCAAGTGAGGGGAAATACTTGTTTCAATAATGGTTGTCAAACTTTATTTTACGATTGTTTTTCAGTACTTTTTTTTACATTGTTCACGCAGGTGTGATTTTCAATCTAAATGGGCCAACTTAGCTCAGAATAAAGAACCAGAATTGCTTTTCTCTTCTCTCTTGAATTTATTTAAATTCACCTACATCAAACCAGATAAGATACATTTAATGTTATACCTTTTTTAGTACCATGATTATTGTAGTGATTAATGGCTCGTATAATAAAAATCATAATTACTATAGTCATTTCGCACACTGGCTTATTTGCACCTCATTATATTAGAAAACTTAATATTTTTATTTCCACTAAGCTTTTATCCCAGCAACAGTCTAGCTAGTATATTTCTTTAAAATAATTCTGCGTACATTCATAATAAATTAAAACGCTTGTATCGTTGCTATTTTAAATGTTTATTTTGCAATAAAAGTACCATGCTTTTTTATAGATTGTTTACTTTATGACTTACTGTTAAGAGCTATTCCTCTTAATCAGTTCACACAATTTATCATTGATAATATTGATCTTTATAATGTAACAATATAATGTTTTATTTTTATATACTTGTTTTACATACACAGTGTATTGCTATACAAACTTTACAACATAATTATATTCTGGCCAATTGACTATTAAAGGCTGACTCAACAGTATTGCGAAATTAAAGGCTTTTCAGATATTTACAGGCCTGACTGAGTTCTTATAATCCCAAAATTTGACCATGTTCAATCAAAATCCTTCAGGTTTAGTTTCAAAAGTGCTAACTTTGTAAATGCTAAAACATTGTAGAAGAAACCAAATAAAATAACAAAAAATGTCGACTAGGGAGCACTCATTCATTTTATCCCTGTAACAGCGTTTGTACATAAGGTCGCTAACCACATCTAATACTATTTTAGCAATATAAAAAAATGAACTTTCAAAAATTTTTAGATTTTTAATTTACAGACTGAACATATGAATATAAAGCAGAAATTTACTTGCATGGATATGAACACTATAACTTTAAAGATGGGAAGTATTGAATGTAAGAAGTAGTAATTGAAAACGTGGTTGCTCAATTGATGCATAAATTCTAAGCTAAAAAAGAACAGAACACCTAGCGGAACCTTTCAAGTATGAAATGATTATATTTAAGCCAAACACATTAGAAATAAACTAGGAGATGATTCTCTTTAGTACAACACAGATAAAAGCATTTTCCAATACAAATTTCCAGCACTTCTGTGAAATATTCACACACTGTGCGGTTATGCCAGCTGTGTGGCACTGTTAGTGATGGGGAAGAGTTCAGTGAAATTGACGATCACTTGGGTCGCAATGCTATTGGAAATCTGGGGAAAAAAACGAATCACATATGGTTAGGTATGTCACTTTATAGAATAATGGATTCTCCACGAATCTGTCTCCTTTCAATTTAGATTTCTGTGGCATGTAATCTTTTACTTTAACTGTTTAAATTTTGGGTTTTATAGAGAAGATGAACATTGTGTACAATAGCTAAAATGTCTTAATTTCAACCACTAAGGTTAGACTGATACATGCAAAAGGTGATTATATGATAAAAAGATAACTCATTGTTTTGAACTTGAACGCTGTATTCAACCCAAAGAAGAATGTAACTCAACATCACATCTATTTTCCCTTTGAAATCCAATCATCATTAAAAATATCTTTATGTTTAAAAAAAAATTTTGCTGCACATATTATTATTATTATTGTTTTTTGTTTTGCTTTTTAAATATTATCTTTTTTCCTGAATTTCAGCCTTTACAAATCAATTTATTGTTCAAGTCAAACTGAGAGCACTAGGCAATTACTGAAGATCTTAATCTAGCCACGCCAATCTTTTTGTGAAGTGGGCCAAAGGTTAACAGGAGCAGACGTACAGCATGGTGGCTGCAGGCTAAAAATAATCAAATCCCGGCAAGTCTTACAGCTGATATACTTACATAAAACATTGATTGCCAGTTGTGTTTCCTTGTTGCTATATAATATCTACTAGAGTCATGCTGGTTGTACAGACACAAACACCTCCATTGATCTCCCTGGTCAGTTGGTCAGCCGTAAAGCTCAGGGCAGCAGCATGTCCAGCACCAGTACCGACCAGTTGACCACACTTGAGCTGAGTAGTGTATGTAGCAGGTAGCCTTCCTCTGCACGGCATGTGATGTTATCAGAGTAGCCCTCTGTCAGATTCACGATGTTTGACCTCCTGACCTCTTGTTAGGACTTGCTGCCCACTCTCATCTGTGGTGGGGCGTGAGGCTCTAGATCAGACAGAAACAATCGTTGGGGGATAAGTTGTTTTCAGTTTTACACTTGAGTCATATCTTTGTGCAGAAATATAAAGATGAACAGATGTTCTTTGTTTGTTTTTGTTTCAAGTCTTATCTAGCCATTGACTGTTCTAACAAGCATTGTTTGCTGTTAAAGCTTTACAAAAGCAAGCACTGTCTATTAAACAAACATGAACAGATTTTCTGGCCACTTCAAACCCATCAGCTCCACTCTTAAGCACATTTATACTCACAGTCATGAAACGCTATTATCTAGTAGGTCACGAGCAACTCAAAAGTAAAATCAAACAAACGAACAAAAAGCATGAACTGAATATGAACTATCCCTATTTTACAAGCAGTAGCTGTTGAATTCACTTCAAAATATTTATTATAGCCAGAGAGAGAAACAAACCGGTCACATGACGCGAGATCTTAAAAAGGAAAAAAAAAAGAAAGGTGCTTTTAGAGACTAGATCTAAATGATACCATGTGATTTTCAGTTTCAGTTCATAGAAAGTCATCCTACACAGTAATACCGTCCCCATATATCTTTAGCAAAACAATTAGATTTCGCCTGTTATGTGTTTCAGAGGTCGTTCTGGTAAACTGACCTTGGTGACATGACCATGACTCAGTAGTTCTGGTTAGTTTGGCGCTGAACTGAGTACTACGCTAGTGATACACTGGTGTGCGGAGGAATAAGCTAGTGTTACGCTAGTGACATGCTAGTGATACACTGGTGTGCGCCAGAATAAGCTAGTGTTACGCTAGTGACATGCTAGTGATACGCTAGTATACGAATGTAGATAGATAACATGATTTAAATAGTTAACGGAATCTTCCATTAATATGTTTCTAATACTGGCATCATAATATAGGAGCTCAGCATTTTAGATATCTCAGTAGTTTTGAAAATCTCAGGTAAATTGCACTTTGTTTGAAAAAAATCTACTATTTAAATCAATCAGTGATAGAGATAACTGAAAAAAAAAGTTAAAAATCCTTAGAATCTAGAATTTTGCAAGTTATAAAACATTGATTTTAACCAAGCTGTTGGTTTCTATCCACAACATCCCTTGCACCGTGCAGATATCTGATAACACTAAAAGATTCTAAATAACTTCCGTTAAAAAGATGTGTCACCAGGTCTTTATGTTTTTTGTTTATTTCAGCTGACTTGTCCACAAAGGTCACGCAAAAAACGAAGAATCTTCACAAGTGTTTTATTTCCAACTGCAATGTATGGATTTAAAGAATGGAATGTAAACAAAACAGACACCAAAACGATCACTCAAATGTTTTAACAAATTTGATCTGAGGCCAATGAAATCAAGTAACCTTAAAAAGGGAAAGTAAATTAAAATCTGAAAACTTGCATTTCTGTCCAGGAATTGATGTGCCCACCATGCCTATCAATAATCTTGCATATTTTTTTCTCATCACCATAAATCTAAATTAAGAAAACAGAGCAACACTTAGCATACCTTCGACTCTGCTTGTATTGATTCTCTAATGGCTTTGCTGTTGTTACTTATTTTAATCACAAAATCACATTAGACTTACTGAGCGTAACAGCTTTGTCAACCGGTGTCCCAATCTTCTTGGAGGGATCGCATTTTCAACCAGGAGAGATGTATCCTAGATCCTGTACAGCTGTGTGCCCCTCTCCCAGCTCCTAGACAGACACAATAATAGAGCATTGAGACCTGTAGTAGACTGGAGTCTCACCAGTTGATGTGTGGCTGTGGACTGGAGTGGTGGGGATCTCTACAGGGTTACTTCCCTGGAAGTAAAGAAAAACAGTGGTCAGATGAGTTTTATGAGTTATCATTTGTTTCTCAAGCGACTAATTAACTTGTATGAGATACATAACCTGCTGAAGTAGCAAGAAATTTTAATACTTAAACGGGCCACCTATATTCCTCCTTGAGATGAATTCACAGCTGTTTTCAACAATCTAGAGTGAAAGACTATCAATTGACTTTTCTTACACCAAAAAAAAAAAGAAAAACAAAAAAAAACATGCACCAACCTCTCTCTATCTCTCTGTCTATCACCGTGTATCTCTCCCAACCTTATCACTAGCCATGAGATCTTCGCAAGTTCGGCCAACCTACTCATAGTCTTGTAACAAGACATGCAGCCTTCTAGCCATAGCTTATATCATAACAGGTTTTATCTTAATCTTAAAATAGTCACAAAAATCTTCTTATTAAAATAACCTTAGAATCATGGCCACTGTACTTTGATGCAAATTTTATATTGAAGCATAATGTATACCAAAATATGCTTGTTTAAAATATATCCTCTTAACTTTTAAATAGTGATAGCAACCTTCTCCCAGAATTGAAGTGAGTTCTACATATCAAGGATAAGAAGTCTTGACGACCACCGTGGCTCTTAGTATCTTTCATTTGGTTTTAGTATGATACATGTACCAATGTTCTATATAGAACGATTGACGTGTGACTGCTACAGATATATACATTTTTTTTAATTCCTAATTAAAACCAATAATAGCAAGCTCAAAATCCAGCTCTACGAATGGGACCGTGGAGTCCACTTGACGGGCTGGGCTTAAAAAATGGCCGTAACATTTATCTTTTTACTTACATCATTCAGATATATGCCTCAACCTGTCTACCTTTTCATAGAATCTAAATATCTTGTTAAATAGGCAACTGTTCAAAAATTCAAATCCAGAACTTAAATCCAAATGAAATTATAAGCCTAAAAGTAAAATCCATAATAATAGGAGAAGATAAAGTATAGAACATGTAATTGTTTTACAGGAAATATTTTACCACATACCCACGTGATGGCTTTTACTTGGTTCACTAATTCAAAAATTTAAGTAATCACTAGCGGGCAGCTCTTGATGTTAACTTAAAGCTTTAAACAGAGAAACGACAGGAAACAAATCTTAACACTGTTATGTGTGTTCGTCATGCATATTAATCCTCTCGCACTACAAGAACTGTGCCCTAAATAACTAGTGCATGGGCTAAAATAATGTGGGATTCAGTCAGCTTTCTAGACGAATATTCCTTGATAAAAGATAGTTTGAAGCCTTTTCTGTTAAGACTGAACTTTAAAAAGATTATTTGATCATTTGATTCTTTCTTATTAAAAAAAAATTCACGTAAGGATGAGGCTAAAAATTTTCTCTCAAAAATAGAATGTGCGAAACTAAATTTATTTCTCTTCAAAACTGATAAATCCCGTCAAATTTTTCTCTGCGTCGATGTTGGAAGTGGTGAAACTTGTTGTCCAATACACGGACTGAATCTAGTATAAAAGACAATTATGATAAAATCATGGAACGACGAACGGTCGGTCGGGATTTTACATTATCAGTGGATGGCTTCGTGCTGAACAATAAAAAAGAATATCCGCTCATAGATAAACTGAATACTCAATAGCACTTTACTAGTGAAGTGATTCGTGAGAAACAGAGAATAGAAACTTGTAGAACAATAAATATAAGAGCACGTAGATAGACTTATGATTCATGTTCTACCAGTACAAATTTCGCAGACGTCACCCGCAACAAGGAAATTAAATACCTGTTTTAACTTCCCACAGAGATTTGTTTTCCTTTCAACTCTTTCGATCCATTGCAATGTGTTGCGGTTGGTTAAACCTTCAAAACTTTACGTGAGGCTGTGGAAAAGTTTACACATCTCGGCTAGAATCTTCACAGTTAGTGAAGACTGTAATAAAACTATAGAACTCATTCAAGATAAGGTAGGATTTATTTGTACTGTTGAATCTACTTTACTAAAATTACTAGATCAAAGTTTCGTGAATACGTTTTTCAAAAGTATTTGAAAGATGATCATCAGAGATTGTAAGATTTATTCTCACGTCAAATAAACAAGGTTAGATCTAGTGATATTATTACTGGAATGTCTCGACAAAGAATTATTTTTAATATATATATATATATATATATATATATATATATATATAAGATTTATCCTTTTGTAATATTTTACATAGAGTATATAGTTTATCTTTTCTTTGTCCTCTTCGAATTAAAAGCGATCTCAGTGTTAAAAAAAAGTTTTTAGTTGAGGGTACAGAAATGACATAATTATGATACTAGAAAGATAGGAAGAAAGTATAAATAATGGATGGTATCTAAACTTAATTATCAATTAGAACCAGTAATGAGTTGAAGCAAAATAATTCAGGCGGAAAACATTCAATTTCTTAAGGCTTGTAGAAGAAACAAATAATTCACGCAGGGATAATAGAATCTCATAAAATATAGATATAGAAGATCTTACCTTAAATTCTCTGCATACTACACTTGTGTTTCAAGCGGAGGACAAAGGTGTCGCCTGTCCTCCGCTCTCTTCGGGTATGACTGAGGTGTGTTTAGTTGTCGTTCCGACCTTGTGTTGTTGTTTATTTTCGTTTCCGGGCCACTGGTAGTTTTGTGGTAAATGTTTCTTTCTGTGGGGGCACGATGAAAATATTTCCCTTCTTTTGTTGAGGCTTGGTTTTGTTTTTAGAATGAAATATTTCTCTGCTATGCAAAGGTTGCATCTGTTTGTTGCTGCTGAGTATGGCTGCGCTCTTTCGATTACATCCCATGTGGAAACTTAAGGAATCAAAAACCAAATACCACTTATCATGGGTTGTAATCGAAAGAGCGCAGCAATACTCAGCAGGCGACACCTTTGTCCTCCGCTTGAAACACAAGTGTAGTATGCAGAGAATTTAAGGTAAGATCTTATATATATATATAAAGAAAGAGAACGAGAGAGAGAGAAATAGAGACAGACAGACATACAGGCAGACAGACAGACAGTCATAGAAAGATAGATATAAATATATAGTTAAAAAATAAATCGTGAAAAAAAGAATTACGCTTGCTTATTCCTTTGTATTCAGACCATATTCAGTTAAGGGACTTTATCACTACCTGTCAATGTAACCGTGTTGATTCGTGTATATCTTTACATTGTCGTTCATGTATTCAGGAACAGACCTTCCATATGTCGCTGATAGTTCTGCTGCTGTTCCTCTCATGCTGGACACCAGGTGGGGGTTTATATATCATATATACATGTGTGAGTGGGTGTTTATAAACATAGAGAGTGTTACAGATGGACCAAAATGTTATGCATATTTACATATATATATATATATATATATATATCATAATAACAACATTGTTTACATAGATTAAATTTTGGCTTCAGAGTTTCGAGCCCCGCAAGGTGCACAGAAAACATTTCCTGCAGTCAAACGTAAACACAAACAACCGGCCATTAATCAGCCATCTGAAGATAGCTGCACGTTAGGGACAGTTGACTAGGGGAAACTGATGATGGTGTTGCTATGACATTAGGCAAAGTTGACTATAGGAAACTGATGATGGTGTTGCTATGACATTAGGCATAGTTGACTATAGGAAACTGATGATGGTGTTGCTATGACATTAGGCATAGTTGACTACAGGAAACTGATGATGGTGTTGCTATGACATTAGACAAAGTTGACTATAGCAAACTGATGATGGTGTTGCTATGACATTAGGCAAAGTTGACTATAGGAAACTGATGATGGTGTTGCTATGACATTAGACAAAGTTGACTATAGCAAACTGATGATGGTGTTGCTATGACATTAGGCACAGTTGACTACAGGAAACTGATGATGGTGTTGCTATGACATTAGGCACAGTTGACTATAGGAAACTGATGATGGTGTTGCTATGACATTAGACACAGTTGACTATAGGAAACTGATGATGGTGTTGCTATGACATTAGACACAGTTGACTATAGGAAACTGATGATGGTGTTGCTATGACATTAGGCAAAGTTGACTATAGGAAACTGATGATGGTGTTGCTATGACATTAGACACAGTTGACTATAGGAAACTGATGATGGTGTTGCTATGACATTAGACACAGTTGACTATAGGAAACTGATGATGGTGTTGCTATGACATTAGGCACAGTTGACTACGGGAAACTGATGATGGTATTGCTATGACATTAGGCATAGTTGACCATAGGAAACTGATGATGGTGTTGCTATGACATTAGGCATAGTTGACTACAGGAAACTGATGATGGTGTTGCTATGACATTAGGCATAGTTGACGATAGGAAACTGATGATGGTGTTGCTATGACATTAGGCATAGTTGACTATAGGAAACTGATGATGGTGTTGCTATGACATTAGACACAGTTGACTATAGGAAACTGGAGATATTGATAATAGTGAGAGTAGGCATAGTTGATTGCAATATAACCATGGGGTTATTGCTCTGTGCTAGTGAGAACAGTAAAGTGCTACATGTTCTGGCAAGAGTAGAGACAACTAGACAACAGATGACTGGCCTGAATTATGCAAAGAGCACGATCAGAAACAGGTGATGGTACTGCTGAAGATAACAGAAAAAAATATGGACTGTAATCTTAGGGTGAATATACAATTGCTCCTGCTGCAGAGAGAGAGAAAAAGAGAAAGAGAGAGAGAAAGGGATAGGGGGAGGGACAGAGAGAGAGAGAGAGAGAGAGAGAAAGGGATAGGGGGAGGGAGAGAGAGAGAACTAGGGTTTGAGAGTAGAAAACTGAAGATGATCGTGATGGCCAGAGCAGGAAAATCTCGACAGCAGCCACACATGGAAGCACCAAACTGCTGAACCCGAGTCTAGAGAATGGTGATGGTGCTGCTGAGGAGAGCAAAAAAAAAATGTTACTACAGCTGTTGCTGCTCACAAAGAATTCTTGGAGTCGAGGTCAAAGCTAAATCGTGTGTGTGTGTGTATATATATATATATATATATATATATATATATATATGATTTCTTCATAGTGTAAAGAATCAGCAATTCTGCTATTTGGAAACATGACTTTAAAGGTGCAGATCTTGCAAGGCCACACAATCAAAGACAGCAAAGGAGTCCTCTTGTGATTTAAGACTAGATCCTGCAGAAAATGTAAGGTGCTATGTGGAGGCAAGTCATACATTCCTCTCAGGTTCCACATCTTCTCTTCCTTGTTACTCATGTACGAATCTTTAGGTGGGTAAAGAGCCACAGTTTTGATCGTCTTCATACTTCATGAGTGTTTTGCACTGGAAGCTTTTTACATCGATTGGGTAATCTGTGACTGTGTCTGTAAGATCTGGATGCACCAATTGCTATGTTGGTTATATACATAGGTCTATGGATGTCTCGCAGGTTTGCTACATGCACTGAGTACCGGTATGTTGTGAAAAGTCACAGCTGTACAGCCATTATCTTTCATTTCAAGCCACGTAACAGTTATTTTTTGTTGTTTGTTTTTACAAGATTTTCCAACTTCAGAGAGTGCGTAGAAGTTTACATTTTTAGCAAGAACTGCTTGAATTACATAGATCTGTATCTAAATTGTTTTCTTCACAAATCTTGCCAAATTATTGGGTACTGAAAGTAAAAAACTTTTACTGTATGTGTTAAATTTTTATAATACTTTAGTTGGTGTGACGTTACCGTCGGTGAGTACGTGTTGATTAATGCGAGGATGTGATTGTCTGTTTTGACTGTCACTATGACTAGAGTGTTCCTCTCTCTTTGTTTGTGTTAAGAGAACTTCCCATTCGCTTGTACATTCAAGAGTAGCCACACATCGACCGTTGGGGGCCTAGGCTGAAGTAGCCTTCTGTCAGTCGTAGTTTGGTGGTTATGTCTTGCGCGCAATGCGCTTGTCTTTTGTTATTGATCCAAGTTTCTTGTAACATTAGGAAACCGAGTGAGATGATTTTACTTTGGCAATCATGAAAATAAACACTATTAAAATGAATATTATGTGACAAAGTTTTGTAATAGTTCTGCTTTTTTTCTGAGGGATTTTTCTAAGCTTAGAGATCAGTATACATCTGGGCGTATTTAATAATGAATGGAATTAAACATATAAGAAATAAATGAATAATTGGAAAATTCCTTATTTTTATCATTTTTAGGTGTTAATGTTACAGATTTTCTCGAGTTAACTGGAGCTCTTAAAAAGAAGGAAAAAAAAAACATTTTAAAGAAAAATAAAGAAAGTTAAACTTAATTCTATTTGCCTACTTCTGTGTTGTCCGGGTCGTCTGTGTGGTCTTCGTCTACTTCGTCTAGTGTCTGAGGCATCCGTGCTTGTCTTGTGTCCTTGTCTATTTGTAAGTTTTGGTTCTGGGCGTCACTTTCCGCATGTCTTCTTCGTCTAGCGAGTAGAGGTATCGCTCCTTAAGGAGTCGTGGAGGGATTTTCCCACTTCTCTTGGAGCGGTAGGCTCTTGCCTCCTCCTTTTTCTCCGTGCAGGCACCGTTTGCCACCCAGACTGTAAGTTTTCCATTTCATCGTCAGCGGCAGCCTTTCTCTCCCTTTCTGGTTCGACTGCAGCTCCTTTCTTTACTCTTTCGGCGTACGTTGCCGGTTTGGGCAGTTTTGGTTCGTCTTATTTATTATCCGCGACTCGTCAGGGTTTTTGTTTTGTCTTTTCCGTTGGACAGTTGTTTGACCAGTGGTTGGTGCCGCTTCAGCGGCGGCATTCTGTGCGTCGGCCGGGCACGAGGAGTTGGATAAAAATGTCTTCGTCCCTGAAGTTTAGATTTATGAAATGAGCGATTGCCTTTTCTCTATTTTTGGGGACGAAGGCCACCGGCTGATCCGTCTTGCGCGGAACCTTTTCAAACCGGTCTAGTCCCAAAGAGAATTTTACTGATTTTGCCACTCCCCGCACTGTAGAGTTAAGCGTGTGTTATCACTCTCTAGCTCTTCGATTCTGAAGTAGAAATTTGGGTTTTTCCTAACACCTTAGTTTCCGTGGTGGTTTAATGTCACAACTGTATACCACCTAACCGCCATACCTGTTAAATTGTCGGAGCCACCCTATCTATGGTTGTCACAAGCCTAGCGATTGTGGCGTGTGTTGCATGGATTGCTCCGGGGCCCCAAATCTTGATGACTAATGCTCTTTGCGTGAAAAAAAGTCGGAATTATCAATCCGGAATCCGTAAGGCGAATCATTTCCACTTTTTAATGGAATAAATATCCAAAACACAGTGCAGCACAGATCAACACAGATCTAACCAGAATTCGGAACTCAAGAAATCTTAAATAAAAGGCGACAGGTTTAAGCATTGTAAATAAAATGATGTTTCTAATTAATATTTAGGAACACAGAGTCTCTTGCTAATATAATGTAACGTGTTATTGAACTAAATTGATTTACAATAGTTGAACATATAGTCCATATTATATACATATATATTTTGTTTCACAGAGAGTAATAGAAAATGACTTGCATACCATCTCATTCGCTATTAAAAATATTACCATCCCCAGCATGATAATTAAAAGAGGAAATAAATGTAAAGTTAAAAGATGACATATCATGGTTCATAATTATAACAAAATTATTGGAAATAATCCACAGCATAAATAAAGGGAGATAATAACAATGCCACGGGAAATAACTACAATGAGAATTAACGTCATTACATAACAGGTACACGAACCGTCCATGTGTGTGTGTTTTTTTTTTTTTTTTTTAGAACTGATGTAAGTTCTTATCGCTCGATATGAAGGCGAATTTTTCCTCCAGTATTTCAGTATTAGCCGTGGTCGCTATTTTTTTTAATTGCTTGCTTACTTTGATTTCTATCGGGTTATAATGATCATTTCTCCAACTCTCTCCTCTAATACTGTTAATCTGGTACCATTCTGCTTTTGGTTTATCTTGTATGTTAATATTGTTAAAGAAATACAGACATTATTTTACCCAAAATTCGGGGTAGGTTTGCTGGTGTGTAAGTTGGTGTGTAAAGTCCGTGGAATTCGTCTTCATGGTTCTTTGGTTCTTGTTTCGTGTGATGTCATTGTTTACTCGTCCTTGTTACTGTCTGGGAATACAAAGATCGTATTCTTGTTTCGTGTGATGTCATTGTTTATTCGTCCTTGTTACTGTCTGGGAATACAAAGAACAAATCGCGAACCCAGAAGGGCTGCTTGTAAAGTGAAAGGTTTATAGTACGGTATTTTGCTCTCCTGAAAAGGCTGACTCGAATATCACGCGTTCTGCTCTGAGCTGTTGAGAGGTGAGTGGCTTGTTTTAGGCTTCTGTTTTTCCTTATTGATGAAAATCTTTTCTAGAAAGATCTGTATTTAGGAACTAATATTTGAAATAATTAAAAGAATTTTTTTTAATGATTATCAATTAACTCTTGCAAAGAGTTTGTAACGAGTTATCAATCAAAAGTTAGTTTAAAATGTACTTTTTTATTTAAAAAAGAGTGAATAATCTGACAGCATAGTTCATTCAACACGATAAATGTGAGAAAAATCGAACATTTCATTGTCGACAAGGGTAATTGGTATTGATATCAAAAAAGAAGGAAAAAAAAGACGGTCAACTCAATAATCGACCGAATGACTTGACAGAGTTTTTCTTTGTCTTTCTAGTACAAGGAATAATTAAACGAATTGAAAAGACAAGATTCACACCACGCCCTAAATAAAACTACTGGCCGGCATATGCAATAGCAGTACATGTATTCAAAAGAATAAATCTCAAACTGACAATTGTAAGTCATTTTCATTTTCATTCATTCAATCGAAAACTTACTGACGCATTATGACACTCCTTACACCTTGCCTTGTTTTTTCCCACGACAGACTTTAAAAAATGTTGGTTGGTTTTACATGTATAAAAAAGCAATGCTATTTATAAAACCGGAATTTTACGGAACAAAGAAGATGGATGTTATAGCCATCTTCAGCAACAGAATCCCCACACAAAACTCTCTCTTGTGAGTTTACTCTATATTTATCATTATACTGATTGATGAGATTCTCAACTTTATAAAACGCTCAATTATTTCAATACAAGCTTGGTAGTTCCTGATATAGATTTACTTTTGTCGCAAGTTAGGACAAACCCGTGAGTAAATTATGAAACAGTTAAAATGTTTCTATCTTTCTCACTCCAGTCGAGCCAGCGTGTGGTCCATTGAGAGAAGGTCAACCAGGAACCTTGAGCTGTGCAGCCAACACAGCAGGATGTCCTAGTAACAATTTATTGATTTGGAAAGCTGGCAAACAAGCTGTTGCTCAATGTGTCCCACAAGGATGCGGTGCCGGTTACAGCGGCTTCTCTGCTACCATCGATTCTGTAGTCAAGTCTACACTGACCATCAACAACGTGTCCAGGACTGACCCCTTCGACATGGAGGTCAAGTGGATATGTGAACAGTGCCGTGGCGACCCAATCACTGCCTGTAATAAGCTGGAAGTCTATGGTGAGTTCACACATAGTACACATTTTTTTGACTGTTCATAACCCCTTTTCATTTTTTCTCTTCTCTACTTCTCATAGACTTAAGGTATTGCCAGTAAAATGTTCTAGGCCTCATTAATATTTTTTTCGGTTTGTATATGTCCTTTATGATCTGTTTGTTACTCCTGGAGCGTTAGAGACTTGTATTTTCTTTGCTGGTTTTTTTTTACTTCTAGGTCGACACAAACACTTACACAAAGATCAGGCATACTGTGTTGAGTACCGATTAGATTTTTCAGATCTAGAGCCTTATTTTTAATCTTGCAATCCTCGTTTTTTTTTTAAAAAAAACCTGAAATCACGTTTTTGCGACAATTGTTCATTTTTATCATTCCAGTTACCTGCAGGAACCTAGAAATAGTGTTGAACTACATGTATTAAATAAAACATGATCAAGTGTAAATCTCAGCCATATTGGAAATGAAGAGTTCTCGGATGATGTTATAACAGAAAACTAAATAGATTCCCTGTATGGTTTGATAGCATCTTGCCTCAGACCATGTTTTCATCTGTTTCACTAAATATTTTTGTACTATGCACAATTATAATGATACAAGCATTGTTCCTCGTTCGAAAAAAAGAAAAAAAAGCTACATTGAATAAATGCAAATTTTACATTGATACAGATGTATCTCCTCCAGAGCTACACAACTTCATGAAGAAAAGTAAACCTACAGCAGTAACAGATGTATCTCCTCTAGAGCCACACAGCTTCATGAAGAAAAGTAAACAAAGAGCAGTAACAGATGTATCTCCTCAGAGCCTACAACAGGAACAGATGTATCTCCTCAGAGCCATAAAAATAAACATTCAACAGTAACAGATGTATCTCCTCAGAGCCATAAAGCTTCATTAAGAGAAGTAAACCTACAGCAGTAATAGATGTATCTTCTCAGAGCCATAATAACTTCATGAAGAGTAAACCTACAAGCAGTAACAGGTGTATCTCCTCAGAGCCATACAAGCTTCATGAAGAAAGTAAACCTATAACAGTAACAGATATATCTCCTCAGAGCCATACAAGCTTCATGAAGAAAAGTAAACCTACAGCAGTAACAGATGTATCTCCTCAGAGCCATAAACTTCACATGAAGAAAAGTAAACATTACAACAGTAACAGATGTATCTCCTCCAGAGCTATACAGCTTCATGAAGAAAAGTAAACCTACAGCAGTAACAGATGTATCTCCTCCAGAGCTACACAACTTCATGAAGAAAAGTAAACTTACAACAGTAACAGATGTATCTCCTCCAGAGCCACACAACTTCATGAAGAAAAGTAAACTTACAACAGTAACAGATGTATCTTCTCAGATCCATAAAGCTTCATGAAGAGAAGTAAACTTACAACAGTAACAGATGTACCTCCTCAGAGCCATACAACTTCATGAAGAAAAGTAAACCTAGTAACAGATGTATCTCCTCAGAGCCATAAAGCTTCATGAAGAGAAGTAAACCTACAGCAGTAACAGATGTATCTTCCTCAGAGCCATAAACTTCATGAAGAAACGTAAACTTACAACAGTAACAGATGTATCTCCTCAGAGCCATACAACTTCAGTAAAAAAATAAACTTACAACAGTAACAGATGTATCTCCTCCAGAGCCACACAACTTCATGAAGAAAAGTAAACTTACAACAGTAACAGATGTATCTCCTCCAGAGCCACACAACTTCATGAAGAAAAGTAAACTTACAACAGTAACAGATGTATCTCCTCCAGAGCCACACAACTTCATGAAGAAAAGTAAACTTACAACAGTAACAGATGTATCTCCTCAGAGCCACACAACTTCATGAAGAAAAGTAAACTTACAACAGTAACAGATGTATCTCCTCAGAGCCATACAACTTCATGAAGAAAACTAAACTTACAACAGTAACAGATGTATCTTCTCAGAACATAAAAGCTTCATGAAAACTTACAACAGTAACAGATGTATCTCCTCAGAGCCATAAAGCTTCATGAAAGAAAGTAAACCTATAACAGTAATAGATGTATCTCCTCAGAGCCATACAACTTCATGAAGAAAAGTAAACCAACAACAGTAATAGATGTATCTCCTCAGAGCCATACAACTTCATGAAGAAAAGTAAACTTACAACAGTAATAGATGTATCTCCTCAGAGCCATACAGCTTCATGAAGAAAAGTAAACTTAGAACAGCAACAGATCTATCTCCTCAGAGCCATACAGCTTCATGAAGAAAAGTAAACTTACAACAGCAACAGATGTATCTCCTCAGAGCCATACAACTTCATGAAGAAAAGTAAACTTACAACAGTAATATATGTATCTCCTCAGAGCCATACAAGCTTCATGAAGAAAAGTAAACCTACAACAGTAACAGATGTATCTCCTTAGAGCCATACAGCTTCATGAAGAGAAATAAACCTATAACAGCAACAGATGTATCTCCTCAGAGCCATACAACTTCATGAAGAAAAGTAAACTTACAACAGTAATAGATGTATCTCCTCAGAGCCATAAAGCTTCATGAAGAAAAGTAAACATTACAACAGTAACAGATGTATCTCCTCAGAGCCAGAAAGCTTCATGAAGAAAATTAAACTTACAACAGTAACAGATGTATCTCCTCAGAGCCACACAACTTCATGAAGAAAAGTAAACTTACAACAGTAACAGATGTATCTCCCCATAGCCATAAAGCTTCATGAAGAAAGTAAACTTACAAAGTAACAGATGTATCTCCTCAGAGCCATAAATGTTCATGAAGAAAAAGTAAACATTCAACAGTAACAGATATATCTCCTCAGAGCCATAAAGCTTCATGAAGAAAAGTAAACCTATAACAGATGTATCTCCTCAGAGCCACACAACTTCATGAAGAAAAGTAAACTTACAACAGTAACAGATGTATCTCCTCCAGAGCCACACAACTTCATGAAGAAAAGTAAACTTACAACAGTAACAGATGTATCTCCTCCAGAGCCACACAACTTCATGAAGAAAAGTAAACTTACAACAATAAGAGATGTATCTCCTCTAGAGCCACACAGCTTCAGGAAGAAAAGTAAACTTACAACAGTAACACATGTATCTCCCCATAGCCATACATATACGTTAACAAAAAGGAAACATGATTATAACAGACATCTTTTCCAGAGCCTAAGAACTATATGAAGAAAAAACAAATGTTACAAAATTGATCAGTTTATCTCCTCCACAGACACTCGTAGTAAAGTTTTACAATAGCAGTATACAGAACCTTGAAACTTTGGGAAGAGCACGCTGAGCCATCACCAGATATTTCAATGCGGCTTTTGTCTTTACATTTCGGAGGAGGCAAAATTTCATATAATTTAAAAAAAAAAAAACTTTTTTTTTCAGTTTTTCAGTCCACCAAAGTATAAAACAGGTTTTCTCTGCATATTTATATGTAGGAAAATAATACTAATGCAATTATTTGTTTCAAAAGAGTTATCCAATTTAAAAATTGGAAAAAAACTGAGACCACTTTCAAATCGTTCAACGTAACAAATATGACAATAAAAATGGATGAACTTTCAAGAGCATTTTCTGGCATAATCATAACTTTTCTTTCTGGTTATTTTTCTGTATCGCTTGAGAACCACGTCTTTGCTGATCAAAATTCAGTAAACTTGATATCTCACTTCTGACACCAGTTGCTACGGGATCGCTCCTCGTAACTTTGTATCTCTATTATAAATACACAAAATAACATTGGTTATATCCAATGACCAACCTAAAGTCTAAAGTGAGTTAATCATAAATGAATAAATACATTTAACAGGACACTGGGAAAAATGGATTATTCAATCGTGCAATAACAATGATTTGATCATCAATTCTGCACTTAGCTACCAACACGTAAGTAACGCAATACATCCATTGAATCCATACTATAGCGGCATCTTCTGACATTAGATCTGGTGCTCCCGGTCGTCTAAACACTCAGCACACGCACACTCCCTGGATGTTTCTGGATGGCTTGTTGCTGCTGATATCTAGATACTAGACACCAACACTCAGCACACGCACACTCCCTGGATGTTTCTGGATGGCTTGTTGCTGCTGATCTCTAGATACTAGACACCAACACTCAGCACACGCACAAGATGTTTCTGGATATCCCTGGATGGCTTGTTGCTGCTGATCTCTAGATACTAAACACCCACACTAAGCACATGCACACTCCCTGGATGTCCCTGGAAGGCTTGTTGCTGCTGATCTCTAGATACTAGACACCAACACTCAGCACATGCACACTCACTGGATGTTTCTAGAAGGCTTGTTCCTGCTGATCTCTAGATACTAGACACCAACACTAAGCTCACGCACACTCCCTGGATGTCCCTGGAAGGCTTGTTGCTGATGATCTCTAGATACTAGACACCAACACACGCACACTCGCTGAATGTCCCTGGAAGGCTTGTTGCTGCTGATCTCTAGATACTAGACACCAACACTCAGCACACGCACACTCCCTGGATGTTCCTGGAAGGCTTGTTGCTGCTGATCTCTAGATACTAGACACCAACACTCAGCACACGCACACTCCCTGGATGTTCCTGGAAGGCTTGTTGCTGCTGATCTCTAGATACTAGACACCAACACTCAGCACATGCACACTCCCTGGATGTTTCTAGAAGGCTTGTTGCTGCTGATCTCTAGATACTAGACACCAACACTCAGCACACGCACACTCCCTGGATGTTTCTGGAAGGCTTGTTGCTGCTGATCTCTAGATACTAGACACCAACACTCAGCACACGCACACTCCCTGGATGTCTCTGGAAGGCTTGTTGCTGCTGATCTCTAGATACTAGACACCAACACTCAGCACACGCACACTCCCTGGATGTTCCTGGAAGGCTTGTTGCTGCTGATCTCTAGATACTAGACACCAACACTCAGCACACGCACACTCCCTGGATGTTTCTAGAAGGCTTGTTGCTGCTGATCTCTAGATACTAGACACCAACACTCAGCACATGCACACTCCCTGGATGTTTCTAGAAGGCTTGTTGCTGCTGATCTCTAGATACTAGACACCAACACTCAGCACATGCACACTCCCTGGATGTTTCTAGAAGGCTTGTTGCTGCTGATCTCTAGATACTAGACACCAACACTCAGCACATGCACACTCCCTGGATGTTCCTGGAAGGCTTGTTGCTGCTGATCTCTAGATACTAGACACCAACACTCAGCACACGCACACTCCCTGGATGTTCCTGGAAGGCTTGTTGCTGCTGATCTCTAGATACTAGACACCAACACTCAACCCACGCACACTCCCTGGATATCCCTGGAAGGCTTGTTGCTGCTGATCTCTAGATACTAGACACCAACACTCAGCACACTCCCTGGATGTTCCTGGAAGGCTTGTTGCTGCTGATCTCTAGATACTAGACACCAACACTCAGCACACGCACACTCCCTGGATGTTCCTGGAAGGCTTGTTGCTGCTGATCTCTAGATACTAGACACCAACACTCAGCACACGCACACTCCCTGGATGTTCCTGGAAGGCTTGTTGCTGCTGATCTCTAGATACTAGACACCAACACTCAGCACACGCACACTCCCTGGATGTTCCTGGAAGGCTTGTTGCTGCTGATCTCTAGATACTAGACACCAACACTCAGCACACGCACACTCCCTGGATGTTTCTGGAAGGCTTGTTGCTGCTGATCTCTAGATACTAGACACCAACACTCAGCACACGCACACTCCCTGGATGTTCCTGGAAGGCTTGTTGCTGCTGATCTCTAGATACTAGACACCAACACTCAGCACACGCACACTCCCTGGATGTTCCTGGAAGGCTTGTTGCTGCTGATCTCTAGATACTAGACACCAACACTCAGCACACGCACACTCCCTGGATGTTCCTGGAAGGCTTGTTGCTGCTGATCTCTAGATACTAGACACCAACACTCAGCACACGCACACTCCCTGGATGTTCCTGGAAGGCTTGTTGCTGCTGATCTCTAGATACTAGACACCAACACTCAGCACACGCACACTCCCTGGATGTTCCTGGAAGGCTTGTTGCTGCTGATCTCTAGATACTAGACACCAACACTCAGCACACGCACACTCCCTGGATGTTTCTGGATGCCTTGTTGCTACTGATCTCTAGATACTAGACACCAACACTCATCACACGCACACTCCCTGCATGTTTCTGGATGCCTTGTTGCTGTTGATCTCTAGATACTAGACACCAACACTCAGCACACGCACACTCCCTGGATGTTTCTGGATGCCTTGTTGCTACTGATCTCTAGATACTAGACACCAACACTCAGCACACGCACACTCGCTGAATGTCCCTGGAAGGCTTGTTGCTGCTGATCTCTAGATACTAGAGACCGATCAAGGTTCCTTCTGCTGCTGATTTCTTCCCCTAACCCAGATACGGATGACTTAAATTTACTTTCACGAGAGGAAAAAGTGTTGTTTCTAGTATTTCCTCAAAATACATAGAGCTCCTGCTCTTCAGTAACACCGAAAAATCGGCTACACGTGTAGTGAGTCCACACGTACACGCACTCACACAGAGTTCCCAACTCGGGCTACCCTCACCAACAAATCGGCCACACGTGTAGTGAGTCCACACGTACACGCACTCACACAGAGTTTCCGATTCGGGCTACCCTCATCGACAGTTTCGGCTACAACAAGTGTCGTAAAACACGCACAACTTCTGTCGGGAAGTTCCAACGAGACCCAGTCTCTCCGATTGCTTCACATGTGATCTGTTAGATTAGTGTGATATCTCCTTATTTAAAGCTTTTCTTATTAATAGTTATTTCGCGCTTTGGAAACCTACTCAAACATCCTCATGACTAATGACGAATACCGTAGGGCTTCCCTCATTGGGTCCTTATTAACGAACACGATTCACTTACGGCTTTCCTTAGGATTTCCCCGCCCCTCACTCATGTCATCGTTAACCTAAATGTTCTTAAAGAAACCGTTAAACACCGTTAGAAGTGCCATCATTGTCCCACAATTCAGCCTTTCTGACTTCTATCACACCCGTCTGTAATTTGATACCCATCAGCATGCTATAGTGACGATCTCTGGGCTTGTCCACAGCATCAGAAACGTATATTCTATCCCCTACACGATTATACGTACGAAGTTATGTTGTGTACCAGACTGAACCCCTAAAATGATCAACCACCTTGTGACACACGCCTTCACTGAAGTCAATTTATCCATAAACCGGCCTTCATTTATCAGCTTGGGGAAGTCTGGACATCGCGTCAGCCCAAATAGCATTCCGCCCTTTGATATTATCCACTCTAAAATCGAAGGGTTGTAATGCCAGTGCCCATCTGGTGACCCTAGCATTTGACTGCTGATTTTGACGCAACAGGCCAATGGTGCATAATCCGTCTTGATAACAAAATGTCAGCCATAAAGGTGTCGTTCTAGCAGTGCTTACACTATCCTCAGACACTCTCTTTCTATAGTTAAGTATCTTGTCTCTGCTGGCTTCAGCTTTCTACTGATATGCATGACTATATGGCGCACTCCATCATGAACCTGCATCAGACACGCGCCTAATCCTGTTCATGATGCATCAGTCTGGACAATCAACTCTTTTTTCCAGATAGGGCATGGCAAAACTGGTGCAGATGAAAGCATCTTCTTTTATGCTCTGAAATGGCTTGTCCTCACATAACTTCTTACCTTTCAATGTCTTGATCACATCAGAAAGTGGCGCAGCTACCGACGAATAATTGGGCAGACACTTTCTGTAGTATCCAGCCAATCCCATAAATGAACGTGTTTGCTTCTTTTTTGTAGGTCTCTCACATACAATATAATGACTTTGATCTTATCATCTAGACGTTTCCAAATTCCTTCCTCAATCACATATCCAAATAACTCGACAAAAGCCATCCCAATCAGACTTTTTTATGGCTTAACTCTTAGATTTGTCTGCCTCAGTCGATGCAGCACCTTCTTGCATAACTCCATGTGCTCCTCTCATGTGCGAGCATGGTCCAGCACGTCATCCACGAAGACCTCTACACCTGGGCCGATATCTTTTAACACCTTCCTCATTATGCGGTTAAACGGTGCTGAACTTCCTTTCAACCCGAAACTCAGAACCTTGTAGTTTCACTGAAATAGTCTTTTAGGAGTTGAGTGTGGCTGGCTTTTTTTTCTCCTCTACGGGTACCTGCCAATAGCCTTTTGTGCGATCCAACTTGGAGAAAAACTTGGACCCCGAGAGGTTACCCATCGGCTCAGCATCATCCCTTGACCCCGCATCACCCAAAAGTCTGCCTTTGGCCAAAGGGAAGAGAGAAAAGTTCATCCAGAACAGTATTGTTTGCCTTGAAACAACCACGAAAGAATTCTCACAAAGGATTTACATTATTTTGCAGCACCTTCATGTCTACAGCTCAAACAAGATGAAAGAAAATTGCAGATTACCGACGAAAATGGCAGCAACGATTTCAGTTTACTACTGCATATGAACAGGGCGGGGGGACAAAGGAGAAACGGCAAAAAGCAATACTTCTTCACACGATAAGTCCACACGCCTTCACTTTTGTTCTGGATGAAAAAAAAATGACATACATGTTCAAAGTGTAGCACAGCAAATGGAACAACGCTGCAAACCTGTAAGGAATCTCATATCGAACTATCCAGCGCCAGTGGAGGAAGTATACGTGATACCTATAGTGCACTGAGTCCCTCAACCAGTCGCGACTCTGTATTGTCTGAACCGCAGAAGACATAAGATCAGGTGTGCGCTGACACCATTGCTAAAAGATGTGCCCCCTCCCTCTCTCTTTTCTCTCTCTCTCTCTCTCTCTCTCTCTCCCTCCATCCCCCTTCCCTGCCTCTCTGTCTGTCTGTCTCTCAGTCAATCTTTCTCTCCCTCTCTCTCTCTCTCAAATTAGAAGGGTCAAAACACCACACTTGGAAGACAACGTTGTAAATGCAAAGGATCCAAAATTACGCGTGAGTGCATGTAAATAGCATCGTACAGAGGCTAAAAAGCACAGGCACACAATTTAATAATTACGGGATATAAAAAGAAACAACAGAAATTTGAAACAGCAATAAGAGGATTCCACACACGCCAAGAGAGGAACCACTTCCATATTCCATTTCAGGAATTCCAGGTAAGATTCCACGAGTGCAAAGTTTTCCATCACGGAGAAATTAAGTCTACTTGGGCACAATCCCGGCCTAAAAAACTGACAGTAAAGGAAAGTGTTCAGTGACCGCCTGGAGATTCATGACGGTACTAGCAGTGATGGTATTGTGAGTACAGCTGTGACAATAACCATGCCCGAGCTTGTGAATACAGGGTTTAAATATGGAGCGGACAACCTCTCCCCCTGCCTGGATAAGGTGTACCACACGGGGGTTCTTAATCAGACAGCAGGTATACAGGTATACAAGTAGAGTTTGTATCTGCTCCCCCACACAAAGATGTCGGTCGCGAGTATCAATTTGCAACAAACCCTTTGAGACTTGGACAATTTAATATCATTCATAAAGTGCAGCTTGAACATTGTCACTTTTTATCAAATATTATGGAAAGACTGGAAGAAAGATGGCTCGATGAGATGCATATTGAATTTATGCAAACTTAATGATCATGCCTTGTCTGAGGAAAGTTTGAACTTGAAACTTTAAACCATGTCGTTCGTCTTATGAGATCAAATTGCTGTTTTGGTTCAGTGAACATTTTCTGAGTCTATTAGGACTTTTTTAATACAAAGTTTTATCAAAGATTCTTTAGGTTTGAAATTCAGGGCCAACTATTGGAATTCATATGGTGCTCCTTGAATTTTCACAACAGTTTTGAAGGTTCCCCCAGGATATAATTTCCGGCCTCATTCGGTACAGTCAGATATCTACTCAGATGATATCTTACTAACTGCATCTGGCAATAATAAACTGAATAAGATTTAAACTTAACGGTACATAAGACCGTCTCCGTATCCACAAAAATATTTCACCCCCGTTCAGGCAATAGTTACTTGGCTTCCTTTTAAACTCGCTAACTGTGTGTGTGACCTTCACTCTGAGGAGAAATGCGAAGCTAAAGACGCTTTGATCATGAGCATTACCCAGCTCTTCTATAACTATGAATGATTTGTCACAAAACAATAAGGAATGTGGTGTTGGTTTCTCCTGGGCTGAAGTTTGGGGTCAATTTTTATACGCGGTTAGAAATCTCACGGAATATAGCGCTGAATTCCTCAAAAAGGCCAATGAGTTTCTTTTATCCCGGTCTGTCGTTAAATTTAAGAAGATTTAATTTGGCATTCTCAGAACATAGATAACGTTTTTAGAAGTATACAGTCATGTACCTTTTCCATTACTAATTACACGAATGCATGTTCTAAAATTTTGTCTCAAATAATACAGAGTATGGTGTCGCGTTCGTCTGGGCTGTAGTTTAGTGTCTATTTTTGTTCGCTGAAACCCTCAAAAGGTCAATGGGATTTTTTTATTTAAGAAGATTTAATTTGATCGCTTCAAAACATCGATAACGTTTTTAGAAGCATTGAACCCTGCTCGTTCGCTATTACAATTTACACGGATGCCTGGTCTGAAAAAGGTTGGGCAGTGCTATAAAATAATCAGATAGCAACTTGATCACAAAACGCAAAAGAACGTCTCTACGCATATTAATTGCAAGGAAGCGCTAGCTGCTCTTTTTTGCTTAAAGTCTTTTGTGAAAAAGTACTGAACACCGTATTAAATTGTATACAGACAATGCGACAATGCACAACTCACAACAGCAATGCACATTCCCGGTAAAAATAACGTTGTGGCGGATAGAGAATCTCATCTTGATCTTTGGTCAATTTCGAGTTGATCTTTTCGCTTCACAGTAAAATAATCAGGTCCCCAAATATGGTCCAAATCAGGTCTCCAAATATGTGTCATGGAAAGCTGTTCCGGGTGCTTGGGCCTTTGATGTTATGCTTCTTGGCCGTTTTTTCAAAGGCCGTATGCTTAAGCTGTTCCGGATGCTTGGGCCTTTGATGCCATGTTACTGTATAGGCCGTTTTTTCAAAGGCCATATGCTTTTCCTCCGTTTAGTTACTCCCAGTTTTTCTTGCTTTTGATTCAGTCAATGTGGACAATTCTAAGCTGGCGGCCTCAAATATTTCAGAAGCTCTTAAGCAATTTTATTCTGCTCAATCCCCAACAACCAGTTCTACAATAACCAAAGTTTCCAAATCTATGCCACCCCCTATTCCCCAAAACGGAACTATTGACCCTTCTCTTATCAGGAGACGCTTGTAAAACTGAGGCGTTCAGGACAAGATTGCCTCAGTCATTCTCTCAGCTTGGCGACCAACAACTAGGAAGTCATGCAACGATTATTTTAGGAAGTGGATACAATTTTGTGATCAGAAACACATTGATCTCCTGCACCCTACTAAGCACAAACTTTTAGACTTTCTGACTGACGTGTTTACTACTGGTACAAGCTATTCGTACCATAACTTGACGTGATCGGCCAATGCTGTTTTTATAGTAGACAAACTTCAATTGGGGATGCCTCTCAGATTAAGAAATTTTTGCACGGTGTTTTCAATAACAGGCCTATATCTCTACATTGGATGTTAACACTGTGCTCAATTATTTACAACGCATCTCTCCTACAAAATCAATATCTCTGAAATTGTTGCCGTGTTAACCCTTATTAGTTTAGTTGTCCTCGCAACAAGGCCAAATTTTCATGTATTTTCATGTTGGACATAGAATAGAATTGCATAAAAAATTCTGTTTGTTTTTTAATGAACTACCTTCAGGATGATTAATACCTTTTCTATGATAGTAGGGCTTTTAAAATATATGAGGAGAATTTAAGGTAATATCTTCTATATCTATGAAAAGCTCCCATGGTTGAGAACTCTTATCAACAATTCCAACTTATCTTCAAACTCAATATATATATATATATATTTACTTTTATGGACATTTTATTCATCTTCCGTACCAGTTCCTCTTGTTTCTTACTGATACTGGACCTGCCTCGGGAGGAGTATGGCAAGAAAACCAGTCACAAATAAACTCCCAGCCTGACCCTCTTTAGCTAGTCTGTGGTCTCTAAAAATCTCTCTTGTTTATATCAGCATTTATTTCTTGAATGATAAAAGAGTTGAGTTTCATGGTGGTGGTGATAGCATTTCTCTGTTTGGCACCATCAAGAAACTCTGAAAGCAGTCCTATGTAAATCTCCGAATTTGACATCTTATTTTTTGTATTTTTCATGCTTTTCCTTTATAATTTAAATATTTAAACTGTGATGGCCTTAACTGCTATTTGATAGCATCGAGCTACGGTACAAGAAAAGACTGACAGTGATTGAAATATTTGAACTTCTCAAGAGTTACTAAGATTGCTTTACATCCATTCTCATGTGGTTTCTGCCTTTTTTTCTTCACTTTTTATTTCCTTTTGTTTTCTTTGATTTTTTCAATGCTCTGCTGCTCGCTTCTCATCAGAATAAAAAGTCAATTTCTACAAAATTGAAATAATTGGAATCGCATAAAATAAGAAGAAATTCATCTTATCATCCAAATCCTGAATCTAGACGGTCGTTCTATAAACATGTTTGAAGAAGAGATCCATTTATCCGTCCCAACGTGGCCTTGACTGTTTTATGAATAACATCCACAGAAGTAGAGACAGACCATCAGTATCACTATCAGAAACACTAAACAGCAACCTGAAAATATTTCAACGACCGAATTAGGCCCACAGGCCCCAATGATCTTTTAAAGATGTAGATAAAAGGGAAAAACTATCACAATATTATTCATATCAAATTTCTCCTTTCTTCAAATCTTTTCTCCCCCAGCCCTACCAGAGAGCCCGTCCTGTACAGTGAGGGAAGACACCGAGTCTGGTGATATCAAGTCTGTCACTGTCTCCTGCTCTACCAGTAAAGTTTATCCCAAGGCCAGGTGTAGGTTCTACAGAGAAAAGGATGTGAGTTATGATTTATGGTTGTATAGACTTTGTGTTGTATGTTTTATTCATATTTCTGTTGTTAGGTGGTAAGAGTATCACATCAATGTTTTAAATCATGCCAACTTCTTGAGAAAAGAAAAATATCAACAAAAATCATGGACTGAAGTTAATTCAGTAGTTTGGTCCACTTGTTGGATCTTATTTTTACTCACTCCTTATCATAATTTTTCTTATTGCAGTAGTACATACATTTGGTTTTTTAATCACAAAAACGTGTAACAACTTCAGTAATCATGGATAAAGTTTCAAAGTATCCTTTAGATAATTCCTTCTTGGTATGGGTATATTTATTTTAAATTTATTTTTTGTCATCCAGCTCTTGGTTAGAAATTTGTCGTAGTTAGAGATGGATGAAGCAAGCAAGCACCATTGACAGGAGAAGTCTGTCTTAAAATTTCTGAACAAAATGTACACACAGACAATTGTGGGTGATTTGGGCGTTGAGCCCAAATACAAATACAGTGGGTCGTCTCACTTAAAATTTTTTAACTGTAGGAAAAAGATATTACATCAAAGAGGTTGTATTTATCCAAGGGTTTCTTTACAACAAGATGAAGGACAGATGTGTCTGAAACTAAAGATAAGAGGTGGTTTTATTTGAGAGCTCCATTGAGCTGAAATTTTAGTTAGAGGTGATGTGTTTTGTGTGGTTATTACGTCACTTAAACTGATGTTGTAAAGTACAAATAAAGTAACTAAAATAAAGACTTCTAGAAAATACTGTAATACAAACATACAAAAAGGACCAGTTTTGGATTCTTTTAAATTTACTAATCAATCTGTATAAAAAAAGAGTAAGAACTTGAAATATACACTGTGTAGCAGGCATGACTAAGCAATATCATGGGGTAATTTAATCAAATGGTTTCAGGAAAAAAAAAGTTTGACATTGATCTTGTTAAGGAAAAACTTGGGAAAGATCTTGTGTTGGAGGAACTCCTTGTGCATTATAAACATTCATATAGTGTTGGTGATGTTGTAGGATTGTTAGGAACGAATTTGATGATTAGTAAAGGAGATTTAGAGGAGTCAAGGTATGTTAAGAGGAAAACAGGACATACAGATGGAAGAAAGGCAAGGAATAAAATATTGATACGATGAGAGAATTACATATATGTGGGTACAATCATTAAAAACGTCAATAGAGATGGTACCTAGAGAAAGAAAATGTCTTAGATGTTATAAGGAACATAAAAGCTGCATTAAAAGTCTGAAACAGATGTCAGATATATATACCGTTGTTTATCTTCACTCCCAGGGAGGTAACTCTGTAAATATCACCACCAACCCAGTCTACAGTCACACACCAACTGGTGATACTCCAGTCTACTACAGGTCTCAATGCTCAGTCAGTGTGTCAGTCAAGGAGCTGAGGGTGGGGACACACAGCTTTACAGGATACATCTATCCTGGTGTGACAGGCGATCCCGCCAAAGTGACTGGGACAGGAGCTGACAAAACTCTTACCCTGAGTAAGTCTGATGTGATTTTTTGGATGATAAAGTAACTACAGCAAAACATTTAGAGAATCAATGTAAAATGCTAGGTGATAAGCTTACAAGTTTGACTCTGGTCTACATAGTTTCCAAACTTATGATAATACTAAATAATTACTTAGAACTTGGGTTCGGAAGCCCTCTCGGCCTCAGTGGAGATGAGAGGAATCTGTTCTTTGCTTATTAAAGCTTGCATTTTAGTTTGTGCGTCGGGACCGCCAAGCGTGACGAGGCGTAACGAGTTCAAGAGTTCAAGCTACTAGGCGAGTGCTGTGGTAGAGTAGGCCAGCGTAACCTAGAAAATCGAGTATTAACATGACGCAGTAAAAAAAATGTATAATAAACCACATTTACATTCTTTTTTTTTCTTTTGACGGAGCTTTCTGATTACATAGACTTTGTTGTTTGTTTATATATAGTTTTCATAAAAAATAGAATATGTTTTTGGTAAATTGTAGCAAGTTTAATTTACCCTTTAATATCTGTCATCTCACTGTCATAAGTAATACATACACACAAAGAAACATGTTCCTCACAAAGTACAGCTATAAAATTAAAACAGTCATGTAGACCAACATATAGACTGTCTACCATATAAATTTTACTACTTTGACCCTCACGGGAAGCGAGCAGAGAGTCATTGGTTACTCGCTGGTCAGTTGATATAGAGCTCGCCCACCCAGTGCACGGATATTCGTCACCAGTCTCACAGGTCATAGGCTTAACATCCAGTAAATATGTTTCTATGTACACTGTTACAATATCATAGGAATTATATTCATTAGAGAAAGGAAAGAAAATGTTTGATTTATGTGTATACACAGAGCTACAATATAACCAATAGAGTTCAACATGTTTTGTTCTAAACATGATGCATATAGGGCACATACAGAAATTTAAAGCGTTATTTTAATTCTGCGTCGTCTTCTTGCGCTTTATAGGTGGAATGTAAGAGTGCAACTAGAAGGAGATGGCATTCCATGATTGTCTTCTTTTTTCTATCCTCATGTCTGATCCCACGTGTTCGCTTCTCTAGTTTAGCGATGGTGGAGTAGATGGAGCCTAGCCCTATTTTGTATTGATATATAAACGGAAGACAGTATCTTTCTAAAATTTGATGTTTTGGGATAGTCTTGTTTTTGAAAAATTGCCTGTTTAATGTCATGTATGAATCAATGTTTGTCTGAATGCTTGTGAAGGAGGTCGATGGTCCTGTGTTTATGTGAGGTAGATTTTTATGTTCAGGCGCATAGGCTTTGTTAAGTTTTACCTCGTTGGCTTTGTCTATTATAAAAGGATCATGTGTCCAATTGCATGTTGTTGTTACAATTGATGATGTTATGTCATGGAAAACTTCTGGGTTTAGGTATGTGTTGTAATGATTGCTGGTGGATGAGCGGCTATGGTATGTTTGGGGCGTTATAGCATGTTTATCTAGCACTGTATCCATAGTTGCTATTCAGAGGCACTATGCAAGAGGATCACATAGTTGCGCTGCTGGGCCCTATGCATTGGGCTCAAGTTACAGTGGGTCACTGTTAGTGTATACTTTCACTTACAGTGACACTATCACAAGTTTCCTGCTACACATATCAACTATGCCTAATTTCACTGACAGCGACACTATCACAAGTTTCCTGCTACACGTATCAACTATGCCTAATTTCACTGACAGCGACACTATCACAAGTTTCCTGCTACACGTATCAACTATGCCTAATTTCACTGACAGCGACACTATCACAAGTTTCCTGCTACACATATCAACTATGCCTAATTTCACTGACAGCGACACTATCACAAGTTTCCTGCTACACGTATCAACTATGCGTACTTTCACCTATAGTGACACTATCACAAGTTTCCTGCTACACATATCAACTATGCGTACTTTCACCTATAGTGACACTATCACAAGTTTCCTGCTACACGTATCACCTACGCCTACTTTCACTTACAGTGACACTATCACAAGTTTTCTGCTGCATGTACCACCTACGCCTACTTTCACTTACACGACACTATCACAATTTTTTGCTACACGTATCAACTATGCATACTTTCACTGACAGCGACACTATCTCAAATTTCCTGTTACAGGTATCCCCTATGCCTACTTTTACTGACAGCGACACTATCAGTATCACAAGTTTTTTTGAAGGCACTGGCTTTTGAGTGGACATGCCCCTTTGTCCCTACAGTTGCACATTTTTTTTTCGTTTTTCTTCAGCATTTTTGGAATTGAGAGCTCTTTTGTTATGGTTGTTGATTATTTGCTTTACGTCCTGCAGGCAACTGCATCTTAGCTTTACATTGTTTTTGTTGATTATTTTGTGCAACTTGTTGTCTTTTGGAAAGCACATGTTTAACAGTTCAAAAAATGTTTTTTCTTATATTAGTGGTTACATTCATACTGTATGGGGGGTTGAATCAGGTAATGTTTCTTCTTCTTGTTTTTTTCTTGTTGCTTCCGTCTTTTGTTGCATTGTTAGTTTCATCGCACAGGGTGTGTATTTCTTCAGTAGTATCACTGCTTGTGGTTTTGGTTGCTACTCCTTGCAGTTTTTTGGTTTTTGTGTACTTTGCCTGTGCCTAGGAAGTGTTGCTGTAAGCTCCAAAAATGTCTTGAAAAACTGTTAACCAAACATTGATTATAACAAAGTTCTTGCAACAAATGTAAAAGAAGAAAGTTTAGTTTCAAATGATACATTTAAAAAGAAAAATAAAAAAAAACCTTGAAAATATGCAGATGTTATTTATGAAAACAACTGGGACAGATGCCAGTTTTTTGTCATTTCTTATGATACCTCATTTGTCTTTTTTGTTCTCCTCAGGTTTCTCCCAAGCCTCCCATCGCTGCCAACCTGAGGCGGTAGGGGATTACTTCCTGGAGGAATCTACCACTTGTACCTGCAGCCTCAGTTCTGTTGGTAAACCCAGGGGCACGGCACAGTGGTACAAGGGAGGTCAACAAGCTGCGTCTAATGGGATTCTGGTTGTGACACGTGACAGGAGCAGTGAGTCTTGTGATGATAATGTTAGGAATCAGTTGTAAGATGGTGATAATAAAACTTTGGTTTTGGTGAATAATCTTCATTGGGATGTACGATTACTTCAAGTTCCCCAAGGAATGTAAGTATTGACTCATATCTTTGAACCATGGTGGACATTGGCCCAGGGATATGGGGGTTTAAGACTGAAGGTTTTTTTCCAGAGATTTTTTTTCATTTTCTACCGTCGTGCTGCAGTAAAAACATTATAGCAAAACCAGATCTTGTGGAGCTGCCCCCTCTACTCCCACAATAGAAACACAAGACTGCTCACATTACATCATCTAAGAGGCTCTGAGTCTTCAAAATTCTTGCTTCTTCCTCTCTCACCAGGGAATCGTCCCTTACTGTTGAAATAAAGTCCTGAGGAGTTCAAACAGAAGTATTTTGAGTTGAAAAACATACGTTGGAAAACTTTGTTACTTTTTTCCTTCTAATTTCGATGTGGTCCAATTTGATGGTGTCCTAAAGAACAGTTCATTTAAGATAGCTGCAGATAAAGATATCGATACTGCAATATTTTCGCACAGTCATAAATAGTTAATTTGAATTCAAGATTTATCGATATATATTTTTTACAAGCGACCGCTTTATTTTTCCTCGATTGCTTGCGCTCAATAGCATGAATATAATATCTATCATCACAAAAACATAAATGAAGACTTAAATTCTCATTAAATGTTTTGCTTTTGATTCAAATCTCAACTATAAAGTATTATAACTTTTATGAAAATAACCGTCAAATACCATACCTATAATATAATAAAGATCTAAACTTACCCATCGGTGTTAGTCTGGGGCAGAAGATTTTGATAAGTCAGTGGGGTATATATACTAATCTAGACTATTTTATAGTTATCACCAATTGTAAATTGACCTGTTCTTCCCTAGCACTCAAGTATACTTTAATTAATTTCAAAGCAAGATATCCTCCATTATAAAAGATGAAAACCATCCACTCTACAACATAGAAAACTTCTTTCATTGCTCAGGGAATACACTTGACATTTAATGCATAATAGAATCTTTGTTGAATCACTAAATCCAATGTGTTTGAAAAATGTCACATTTTGGACCAATCCCAAAGAAATCAAACAAAATATGTATGAATCTTTGTTTCCTTGCCCTAAATTTCTATGCTATGGAAGTTTTTAAAAATTGTTTCATCACTCATCTTAAGAAGTTAAAGACTGTAGGGACTCCTTTTATTTTTAATTATAGATCTGGTAAATGATTCGTTAAATATTTTACCCCTCCTGGGTGATAACGAGTGATGTGTTATTGTGTAAAGGATAAATTATGATTGCAAAACAACCAATAACTTTAGAAATTTTCTGTTATGTTATTAGATAAAAAAGGCATTTATATTTATTTCTAAGTGATATAACCTCAAAAACCTATAAAGGAATATAAACTGGTCTTGGTGAGAATCTTCCAGTATTATTCCCCCACTCCCCTTAGATACAATGAGATCAGTTACACCATCCTTTAGGCGTGTAAGAAAAAAGCCATAGAGTTTAGCTTTTGCACATACTACAGTTAATTGTGTCTGGAGCGTAAATGTTTTAAAACAATTCTAAAAACACCAAGTCAACATATATTCCTTTAATGACACACCATCACAAAATTTACATGAAATCTGCGAGAATTGTTCAGTAAATTCCCCATAAAATTCTTAGAGCATAACCATCTCTAGTTTAGTCACACAAAATCCTTTAGTATTTTCCTCTTTTCCTATTCACTCTTCATGTGATGTGCAGTTTATTCATCATAATCACAATAATTATAGTTTAAGTGAATCAAGTATTAACACAGCTGCTCATAATAAATTTTTGCATACAGCTATATGAGATTCTTTTTCAATTTCTCATTTGGTTCTCATAGAGAGTGAACACTCTCAGATCACAATTATAATATGACTTGAAAAATAATACTCACTAAGATAGTGCATGGGGGGGGGGGGGGCGTTCCAACGAAACAGGGACATAACTCCAATAAACCCATTAGAGTAGCACATCTTACCCACTGAGTAGGTCACCTTGCATTTCCACTTACCGATCACAGGTTCTAAGAGCTACATGTAGGACTATAACATTGTATGGATATTATCCTGGGTTCGCACATAATGTTCTCGTCGAAATTAAGCTCCTTTTTCTCCTTGTTCTGCTTGCAAAAGACATTTTCATTTCAAATTTGAAAAAAAAAATATGCTCTCTTTTTTTGAAATCACAAAATCGTTTACCTGAGTACATTTTGATTACGATTACTAAAATATTACATTCACTGTTCTGGTATAACGTTATGATTAAATTGTCTGGGTGTATGATAATAATAATAATAATAATAATAATAATAATAATAATAATAATAATAATAATAATAATAATAATAATAATAATAATAATAATAATAATATAATAATACGAGGGCAGGCTGATAATTAAGTTCCGTTTGCTAATAACTAGGTCAATTTTCGTCACATCGACATAAAATATCATACATATACTCTCGAACCATTTTTCTAGACTTAACTATAACAACAAGTTTGTGTGACGTCATTCGTGCTCATAATGCAGTGACGCGCAACACATGATGTGGTAGCCATGTTTATGAGACAATGGCGACTTCCAATGACCTTCTCATCAAACAGCGCTCTGTTATCGAGTTTTTGGCAGCTGAGGGATGTTCTGCTGCAAACATTCATGCAAGAATGAAGACAGTTTATGGTGAAATGTGCATTTCAGACTGTGCAGTTCGCAAATGGGTGAGAATTTTTAAAGGGGAAGACCCCAGAGAGACAATTCTGCGTGATCGAAAGCGTTCGGGTAGGCCCCTTTCCGCATCGGACACGGCTCATCGAGAGAAAGTTGACTGCATGATTAGAGCTAATCGAAGGGTCAAACAAAAGGAAATTGCAGATGAAGTAGGCATTTCGAAAGAACGAGTGCACCATATCGCCACAACTGTACTGGGTTACCGAAAAGTCTCTGACCGTTGGGTCCCAAGACAGCTCACTGTAGAGATGAAAGCGCAGAGAAAGGACATGTGTACTCAACTCTTAGAGCGTTACAATGCAGAAGGAGAAGCATTTCTGCAACGCATTGTGACTGGAGACGAATCCTGGGTCCACCACTACGATCCAGAATGTAAAGCCCAATCGATGGAGTATAGGCACAAAACTTCTCCAAGTCCAAGGAAGTTTAAGGTTGTTGCCTCTGCAAGAAAGGTCTTGTTCACCGTTTTCTGGGACATGGAGGGAGTGGTCCACATGGAATTTCTGGAGCAAAGGCAAACTGTGAACTCTGAGCGATATATTTCAACACTCCGAGCTCTCAAACTCCGACTCAGACATATTCGGCGTGATAAGGACTCAATCCTGCAACACGACAATGTGCGCCCGCACACCAGTCGCCAAACTCAGGACGCCTTAAGGCAGCTGGAACTTACGACCCTACCTCACCCTGCATACAGCCTCGATCTTGCCCCCTCTGACTATTATTTGTTTCCCCAACTCAAGAAGTACCTGAAGGGCCATCACTATGACAATGATGAGGAAGTTATCGCAGATGTTCGCAGATGGTGCCGTGGACAGCCGTCTGAATTCTTCGCTGACGGCGTGAGCCAACTAGTGAAACGTTGGAGGCGGTGTGTTGATCGCGACGGTGACTACATCGAAAAATAGAGTGCTAAGTATGTAGCTGAGATATTAAGCTTTCGTTTGACGTATTGTTTATGTATATGCTGTGAAAAATTAAAAAGTTATGATTAAACGGAACTTAATTATCAGCCTGCCCTCGTAATAATAATAATAATAATAATAATAATAATAATAATAATAATAATAATAATAATAATAATAATAATAATAATAATAATAATAATAATAATAATAATAACTTTGGTCTTGACAAGATGACAATCTAGAATTTTTTTTTTTAATGACATATGTTTAAATAAAGTGGAAACATTTTCATAATTATGAAGTTCTACAACTTAATATCTAAATTCAAGGAGTTTCAAAAAAAAAAAAAAGACGATCTATTTACAAACACCCCTCTGCACTCAAGCTTGGCTGGCCATAATGTCGCTACTTCTTACCGCCCCTTGTCTCACCCTCTTTACAGTGCTAAATAGACTGATGATCACAATCTGTTTTGATGAACAAGCCCAGTAAGAATTTGAAGTTGTAGAAGCTCAGTCCAGAAAAAAAGTTTAAAAAAAGGGCTAAATGAGAAATCTAATCAATATTTAAGTGCTAATAATTGACTCTGAGTCAAAAGAGAATCAATCGGCCCTTTCACTTCATGTCAGTAAATGGGGTTAAGCGATTAAAACAGTAAAAACATTTTCATTAAACAGTTCCGTAGTATGTTAAAATTCTCATAACGCTAGATCTTGACTGTAGATATCTTGAAAAGATTCCAGAAGAAAGTAGAATGCGTATTTAAAATTTAGATCTAGACTCTAGATCTAGATTCAAGATTTATTTTACCGATATGACTCGAATCTAGACCTAGATCTAGATCTTAACCTATGATTTACATCGCGATAAATATTGAATTTATATTCTTTTTGAAATTTATTAATATTTCAATATTATCTCTCTTTCCATTCTGGACCGTTTGATAAAATTAAATTTGAAATCTTACGAACAGGTTCTGCCTAGAATCTAGTTTGTGATCAGCTGCATACATGTAGGCCTATTGGTTCGATCATCAGGAACAAAATTCTCCTTACTATAAGACTTAGATGAAGTTGACCCAAATTCCGGTTGATTTTGATGCTTTTGAAATATTTCTTTTTCTTTTTTTAAGTTGATAGTTTTTCCTATAATGCCGTGTAACATTAGTGAGAGTAAAGGTAACCATAGACGGTTCAGTGGGGCGCGGCTGACAGGTAGGTCCTACTATCCAGTTGACCCAGGGTGATTTTATTTCACAAACGAGCTCCACAACAGAACTTTGAAATGGAACCCCCCATGAGAACATATTTGTAATTATACAGCAGTAGTCTCTGTGAGAAGTATTACATGTTGAGTTATGATCTTTTGTAAAACCCATGAATATTTATTATATGGACATTTTCCTGTGAGAACTGTATGATTTTTTCCCTCCAAGTCCAACCCAGTCATAACAATGGCATCGCCTTTATTCTAGTTGCCAATGAAATGAGAGAGGTCCAACAAGGTTATTTTATCGACTCTCACAAAATTCAGGTTATGGTTTGCATCACCCCGACCAAAATCTTGACTACTGTTAGTTACTAGTAAGCTCAAACTCAAGGTAATTCCTCCAAAGAAAACTCGTAGATTTGCATGGACGTCTTCAAACGTTCAAAATCGCAAGGTACTTAAAAACCTTACCATACTGACAGGCTATATTTTCAAGTTCAGTGTTATCCGTGGCGTCATGCTTGTCAATTCTGTGTCAATGTTCTGCTAATCAAAGTCGTCCGGTTCGGATTTTGATAGTTTTTCAATTATCTAATCAGCAGTAGTAGGTTTACAATTTTCGTTGCTACGAACTCACACGACTGTATAACTGATTGCCTACAATGGTTGTACCAGATGGATGTTTCATGTTGAGATAATCAGCTCTCACCTAATTGGCTACACCGTGACGGCTATACCAGATGGGTGTTTCATGTTGAGACAATCAGGTGTCACCTAATAGGCTACACCGTGACGGCTATACCATATGGGTGTTTCATGTTGAGACAATCAGGTGTCACCTAATAGGCTACACCGTGACGGCTATACCATATGGGTGTTTCATGTTGAGATAATCAGCTCTCACCTAATAGGCTACACCGTAGCAGTTAGAGCATATGGGTGTTTCATGTTGGGACAATCAGCTCTCACCTAATAGGCTACACCGTAGCAGTTAGAGCATATGGGTGTTTCAAGTTGGAACAATTATGTGTCTTATTGGCTACACCATAACGATTATACCACATGAGTGTTCCATGTAATCATCTCTCACGTAATAAGCTACACTGTAACGGTTATATCAGTTGGGTATTTCACGTTGTTTGTTTTACATTTTGGTGTCCCAAGCCTTTTTATCAGCCTTGACCTTACCCTGACGATCTCAGTAATCTCACCGTGTTCTCATCCCTCTCTCTCTCTCCCCAGATCCTGAACAGACCTACACATGTGAAGCGGTATCTGACTTAGGGCGGAGGCTGGGATCAACTCTAAAAGCAAAGTTTGCATGTAAGAAAAGATAGAGAAGATGTGCTTGATAGATTTAGAAAAAGTTACAATTTGGTTAAATAGAATTTTTTTTATAGATATAGAGAACTGGTACATCTGCTGAACTCTATGCTGCAGGAAATTGTGCTAAAAGGTCAGAGGTTATGTTTTGTTGTATCAACACCAGCTATCCATGATCAACATGACTCAGGCAGAATGAGCTTTCTGCATTATTTATTTCCACAGTTGATAGAAAAATTGATGTTGATGATTATTTTCAGGTGCAGCTAAGAAATATTGTAGTGGGCATTATCAATAACTAATTATTAATTTTCTTTTTCTTCAAGCAATCAACTTTGGTTTTCTTGCAAGATAATCATCTTCAAACAGTAGAATATTTCCTGATATAATTCTAAGAAGTCATTTCTGCCTAACACTATTATGATAAAAACCTGAGTCACAACAGGAATGGCCGACGTTTTCCTCGTTACAGCTCTGATACTGGAAATTGATCATGTGATGTCCCTCATTGTAAATAGCATATTATAATGTAGTTATTAGTATTAGAAAAGTCCACAAATAAGCCTCAATTTTAGCATAAATCTTGTATGAGTCCAACCTTTATCCTCTGACACCCGTATCTCCAGATATGATCAGTATTTTTATGCTTCATTTTAGTTTATCCGACTCCAGCCTGCTATATTTGGTATTTTGTTGATAACCACAAGATTAGTTTCTGCAAATGAAGGGTTTAGGAGTAAAAAAAAAACATTTATTTTAATGTTTTCACATTGGTCTTAATTTGATATATTACATGTAAAGCTTTTTGTATGTAAGATTCATAATAACATGTACATGTTTTGTTTTGTTTTTTGTTTTCTTTCAGAGAAACATCTTATTTGGATGAATAGAATAACTCTTTGTGCTGTCCCTGCAGTTTTTTGCCATTTCAAACCTCAAAATTTGCCAAAATTTACCATGAAAAACTACCAAATTTGCCATCAAAATGACAAAATTTGCCAAATTTTGCAAAAAATTTGCCTTCGGTTTAACAAAAATCAAACATTTAAAACAAAAGGTAGGCGCCTACTGTAAAAACAAAATGGCAAAAAAAAAGTTCAATATTGATATCACAACATTTATAAATTTACATATATGAATTAAGCCATAAGGGGTAAAATGAAAGAAAACATAGAAATGAAGAGAAAATAATCAGAAAGAAATGGAAAAATGAAATCAGAGATTCAAAGGAAATATAATAATTATAATAGAGGAATACCAATGCCCTCAAGTTGTCTTCATTGGGGCTCCTTCTCCTCTCAGAGAATACAAGATTATAAATAGAAAAAAGTTCTTTCTGCATCAGCAGGGTTAAAGCAAACATCAATGTGCTTCAAAGCACACTCAGCAAGTTTAGGAACATCCGACGTGACACTTTTTCAAAATACTGTAAGATTGAGTGAAATACTCCCAGACACCTTAACAGCCTTTGGACAAAGAGATTCCCTTGGAAATTAGCTGTTTTTGGCTCTTTGTTGAAGGCCCATTTGAACCTTCCTCCTCCTGGCTCTCTACGACTCTTCCATGCTTAGCTGATTTTTTTGTGGATCTCCACGGACGATTTTCTAGTGTGGTCTAAAACTAGATTACAGGATGTGCAAAATAGTTTTTAACCACTCACATGGGTCCACTCTGCAAACTGTACTAGACTAAGCTATTATAAGAGGCTTCAGGTTGCTTGGACCCAGCTAGTTCTTTATGATTGTGTAGATGTAAGAAATTGTGTATCATACTATAATGCCATTACATTTTTTTCCAAGCTGAAAATTATTCATTCATATATTAAACAAATAAATTTCGTAGATGTGAATAAGGCACAGATCTAGATTTAGATTAGAGCTCTCAAAATCATCTCTCAACAAAAATTTAGTTTAAGCCTGGAGACCCGCATATCTTCTTACCGACAAGCGTCATCAGTGAATCAATCACTGTCAGACGCGCTCTGTGAACAGGGGTGTGCCGGACATTCTGTGAACTGCAGTTTTGATATGTTATAAAGCGTGCCTTTTTTTAACAAGCTACAGTCAAATTGTTTAATGTCCTACACCAGTTTCCTCTTGACTTTGGACTTTATCAACTCTGCCTTGTGATTTTTATCTTTAAAAAGTTTTGTTTAAGAGTTTCGTTTTGCTTACTTAGTTTGTCTATCAAGTTTCAAAAATTTACCTCCATTGTCTCAACCTAATTAATTAGGCAATTACAGATCAATGACTGCATACAAATCATTTTTTTTTTGTTCATTGGTTTCTTAATATTATTTCTCTTTTTGATGTAACAGCTTTTATATCCTCAACAATAATAAAGTATTTTTACTTTAAATTTTTACATCATTATCAAACATACTGAAAATCTTTACTCGGAAGTGTGCCGAACATGTGGCCAGTTGAATTGAGCTACAAAGGATGTAAAACAATAAAAAAAAGACATACAGGGAGCATTAGAGCTTTAAAGATTTGTAAGAAGGCAGGGGTGAAGCAGAAGATAAAACTTAGTGGAGAACAAACTTTAACCATGAAAGAAGAGCTAGGACTGAGTTGGAGACAGGGAAAGAAACATAGAAGACTTTTGAATGAGTACTACATGTGGGGATTATCTAAGGAACTAGTTTCTGATTTCGTTAGGGTGGAGAAGAAACATATTTAGGTGAAGTAACAAGTTCTAGGAGACATATGGTAGAATAGCGGGATTAAACAGATTGACAGATAGATTGTTAAATCTATGGGATGAGAAAAAAATGCATGCCTGGCATAGTAATAGCATATCAGATTGTGAGGTTTAAGTTGAGATTTGGGCTGATCATGTTGGAAGGTCACTCAAAAATCACATTCCAAATTGTAAACACACAAAATCCCAACTCACAGCAAAACACAATAATGATTGCATTAGCATCTGTTCGGGATTCTTATGGGAATATTGCTAGGTTTTTAGAGGGTGGGTTTGGCAATGAGCTTGCTGCTCGTCACTCTCATATGTGGCGGGAGAAAATAAAATTTTCTCTGATTAGGGATTATGACTTTATCTGTTTGTCAGGACCCCAAGGCACCTTCCCTTGTTTGTGGTGCTTTCTGTCTCGGCGGTCTATGCATAGTCAACACAAAGATTATTTCAGAACTAGAACATTTGGCACACTGTTTACTGACAATGCAGTTTACCAATACAGATTAGAAATAAAACACAGGTTGCAAGCACCTACCTTTAATTAAGGTAGAGCTAAACAAAGTAGCACTCCCATATCTACACCTTCTGCCAGGCATAGTTTAAAAACATCACAGACACCTAAATAAAGCCACTCACACTATTGACGTGAAAATAACAAAACAAGATGATGAACACCTGACTGAGTTAGGGAAGACTATGGTGCAGCAAGCACAAATATTGATAGAAAAACTTCAATCAGAGCAAGGGTGTTTTGTTTTTAGTGAGAGCAGTGGGGACAGGGAGAAGAAGAAAATACAGAAAATGCTTGATCACAAACAGAAGGGGCAAAATTAATTTTTGGATCAGGACCGTAGCTTCATCTTTAGACCCCATACTCACAAAACACAGAATTACACCTCACGCATACCACAACACGTCATTTGTAGGCAACCATTGTCACAAATACATGAAATCAGACGCTATGAAGAGCTCACAACTACATTCACCTCTAGGACCCAAACCTGCACATATACAACTTCTTGAGAGTCGCACTAACACTCGTTTGATCAATTGAATGACGCATTTGCTCAAGTTCAAAACACATTTCACATACAAATTCTGTAAAGGAACAATCAGTCACAGATATGGAGGCAACCATTGATAATTCCTTGACCAGATACAAGAGGCATTTCCCAAGTAAAATAATTCTCAAACAGCACATTTTAAAACACTATTGCACTCCACATGTTTCACAACTCAGATTAGGACTGGGCCTTCTTGGTGAACAACTAACAGAGGCTTCTCCTCAAACATAGAAACATTTAGAGCCTCTGGCATTTTAAATAGTGAGAGTAAAATGCATCATATTTTGTCGTCACACATTCTAAATATTCTCTATCGGTTGACTGTTGATATCACATAACCTTATGAAGTTGCACCAGTCCTTGCATCTAGTCTATGTATATTAATTTTTATTATCATTGTAAAATAACTTTGTGTCGAACAAGTGTATGCATGTAGTCATGTAAATTATTATTATTACTGTTAAGTTGCTTCATTTCACACTAGTACAGGCATCTAGTCTATGTATAGTATCATTTATTATCACTATTAAATAAGTTTTTGCCATTCTACGTATCTAGACATGTAAATTATTATTTATTATCACTGTAAAATAACTTTGTGTCACTTCACACCATTTCACGCATCTAGTCATGTAATTTATTATTATCACCTTCAAATTAATTTGTGCCACACCAGTCCATCCAGTCCATGCATCTATTCCTTTTACATTATTATTATTATTATTATTATTATTATTATTATTATTATTATTATTATTATTATTATTATTATTATTATTATTATTATTGTTGTTGTTGTTGTTGTTGTTGTTGTTGTTGTCGTCGTCGTTGTTGGTGTTGTTGTAGTAGCTGTTTTTGTTGTTGTTGATGTTGTTATTATCACTGTAAAATTACTTTGCATAACACCAGTCCGCCTACGTATATTCTTATTTATCATCACTGTAAAATTAATTTGTGCTTCCAATTTCATCTTTTTAAAACTGTGTTTAAGTATTGGCCATTGCTCCTTGTTTGGATATTCTAACTTGATGGAGTAATAATTAAAAGGATTAATGTTAAGACCAAGTTCACAGACCCAACTTTTGTGTTGAGGACATGATTTTTGTTCAGAAAAATATTTATTGACTGTAAAAATAATGTTTCAAGTTCTATTCTGCTGATTGTCCACTAGCAGTCACTCAATCATATTAATTAACTAAGTAATCACATAATTTTTCATGATTAAGTTAAATGGTAATTAAATGAATGTTGCAGATTATTTTAAAATGAACTACATGTACTATAACAAAAGACTAGTGCATGCCAGCAGTGCGGCCGACTACGCATTGGCATCAGGTGAATGACCCCTGACCCCTTAACCTAATTATCGCTTGATTTGGGTCAGTGCACCCCATGTAAAGTATAGCTCAAGTGACGCTGTGAACCATTTAGTTTTGGTTCACAGATTTATGGTCTAGATGATGTCATAGGTTTCTTTTACATCAGCAAATTCAAGGGTTAAGGAAAAACTTGCGAGACTCAAAATGATAGAATTATCTTTTAATCCATTCAGTTTCTGCAAGTTTTTTTTTTATCTATATTCAGTTTTGTAAACGGTCATCAATGCTTAATTGAAGATGGCATTCATTGTTGATGTTTTGAATTTAAAATAATCAGGCCTTCTGACGAAAATATAAATATTTTGTTTACTTTTGAAGACCAATCCATTGCTGTGTTCCTTAGGTCTAAGCATGATTCTAGTTGTCTTGTGCCTAGTTCGGTTTGGGTCTTACTTTGTTGGAAAATTAGAGGCTGGCCACAAAATTTGTTCCATTTTCAAATTTCTTAAATGGCATCTATGGGGCAGCTCTTATACAGCGGTGGTCCTGTCACCAGGTCCTATATGATGATTTCAAGACTTTTTTTAAATATTGAAGTTTATTATATATTGTTGTATGGTCAGCCGTTGTTTTTATTAACAAAATTCCAAGATCTTCTTTAGATATTGGGAAAATTCATACTTGTTTCATCAACATTTTATTCTCTCAGTCATCGTCTCAGACTCTGTAGAGCTAGAGGTAGAATCTACCTCAGACACCATCAATATCTGTGACAACGACGACGGTGACCCACAAGCCCAGGTGACGTGTCGTATCTCTAAAGAGAATGTCAACCCTAAACCGAGTTTCTCTTTTTCTTATGATGGGCCCAAGAATGGTCCTTCACGCTCTGGAACAGTCAGTAATGATCATAGCTATTACCAGAGCCAGTTCTCTCTCAGTCCAGACGTTGGTGGTGAATATCAGGTGACCTGTAGAGTGACCAACACTGTCTTAAACACCTGGCGAGATAACAGGACTCGTGTTATCTTGAGAAGTGAGTTGGTTGGAGATGGGCAAATATAACCTGTTTGAACATCAAAGATTGTTTGTTTTTTTAGATAGGTTAAATGTGGGTCTGAAGTAAATATTTTCTCTCCTTAAAGCATGGAGAGTTCAAATATGAGGAAATTAAACAGCATTGCCATATGTGCTAAAAAATTATAGAAGAGATGCAATTATTGTTCAAGAATTAGATCCAGTTTATTACATAAGTAAACTTGTTGATGGGTCTGATTCCAGGTTGTTCTGTACATTTCTCTGTCTCTAGCTATGGCCTAGGTTTAATACAATCAAGTTTGTTTTATGAATTTAAACCGGACCGAGCGGTCATCATTGGTCAGCTTTTTATAAAAATATTCACAAAGCTTGAATATGTTTTGCAAATTTCTCATCATTTTATAATGTTTGAAGAATTTTTTTACATATTAATATACGAAACTCTATAAATGTATGAATAACTTGTCTTCTAACGACTGTTTTTGTCTGACCTAGAGCCCCCACCCGCCCCTCCTCAAATGACATTGGACAGTGAGTCCTACCAAGGGGTCAGCCCAACAAACATTGTAACCCTGACCGAGGGCTACCCTGGTGCTGTCACGTGTCGTGTAGAGGGAGGCTACCCTGCTGCACACACTACACATCTCAAGTGTGGTCAACTGATTGGTACTGGTGCTGGACACAGTGCTACCCTGAGCTTCACGGCTGACCAGTTGACCAGGAAGGTGAATGGAGCTGTGTGTACCTGTACAAGCCAGCATGACTCTGGTTGCTATAGCAACAATGAAGCACAACTGACACTCAATGTTTTATGTAAGTACTATAGTCGTAAGCAGGGCTAATCATGGCTGTTTGCCAGGACTTGTTGTGTTTTTAGCCTGTGGCGCCCATGTTTGTCTGCCTGCCCCGATGAACCTCCGACCCAATTCACCAAATAGTTTGGCGTTGTTAGGTAAACTGATTCAATATTTTAAGCCGCTTTTTCTGCCTCAAGTTAAAATTTGCAGTATGGAACATTATCAGATGACGGTTCACTCTAAATCTATGATGATAAAAAAATAAAAAGTAGATCCAGAACTGGTGGTGATTCTGAATCTGACAGCAGTGAGACTGAGACTGAAGTAGCAACAAAAAGGGCGCTACCTAGTACTAGTGGGAAATAGTTTCTTGACAGCGCTCTAAATATATCTGGAAAGAAGGCTTAAGATCTACATCTAGACTGATACCCACAGCTAGAGATAGTAGAGCTCCTACCAGATCTAGAACTTAGCTGCCAAGGACCAGAGTGGAGAGAAGTTGGAGAAGGTACAACTTGACATTCTTTCTGACTTGTTAGACAAAGCAGGTCAGGGATTAGCCCTGATGCCAATAACCTTGATTCAGTTCTTGACTGTTCCCTTTAGCTGTTCAAAAACTATATAATATATAGCTAGCACGGCTTAGTTTGCTTCCAGGCCTTACCTTAGACGTCGGCAGCTAGTGGGCAGATCGGCGATCTGTCATCTGTCAAGCAGGCTACAACCCTGTGTGTCCGTGCGTGACAGTGTACTGCCGTTAAATCTAATATTTGGAATTTTTACTTGTTTTTGCATTGCAATAAACCTGGCCTCATTGACACCAATTATATCAAACATATAGTCATTTTAAAGCTGAAATTGTTTCGAGTACAACGCTATATTTTTTTTATCTCTCAATTATAACGTGTTTACATGGTGCAGGTGAATCTTCATACTTCTAGTGAAAGAACTGAAAACAGTCATGGCTTTCACAACACCTCAGTTTAATAAGAATATTTCAAAAGTGAAACAATTTCATCGCTTAAAAATTGTTTCCCTATATTTAAAAGATAAATATGAAAAACTTGTGAAAGTTTCAAGTGCGAAGAGTTTTTCAGTGATTTTATATGATTTTTTAAAATAATTCCACACGCTCGGGTTTGTATGAACTACCGGTAAATAACACTCTGTATTATCGATCTACCTTAATAGCCTCAAACTGAAACTGTTAAATATGGAGCAGCACTTAGAATCTGAACACAATCAAAAGCTCCATGAAGTTTGCAGACGTTGAGGTGATAGATCATTAACTAGTGAATAGAGGAAACAATCGAAAGTTTCTCTAACTGTGCAGACTTTATCAACAGCCCGTTACTAACTTTTGGTGTGCACAATCATTTCCGGTAACCTTACCCAAAAAAATAAAATATGTTGTACTATTCTGACGTCAATAAACTGAAAGCACTTTGGCGTCTCAGGTTTGAAGGAAGTTATAAAAGCTTGAAAGTATTACATAGAGACAGAGCTCTTAACACACCCCACCGATTGAAAAATGTAAGACAAGTTAGACGTATGGCTTACCTTTAAAGTAAGATAATGCGAATATTTGTGCAACTCTACATCAGTTTAATTTTATTCTTAGTGCGAGCTTATAACTTTGTTAATAGTTAAGATCAGGTCTTTCTCATTTATATTGACACTCCAAAGCTTGAACTGCGATGTTTTATCGTTGTTTAGATTTATATGTATTATTTTATATCAAAACACCGTACCAGCGCTGTAAGAAGTGAACTATCATAACTCAAACCGGCATAATTTTTAAAACGGAGAACTCTTCGCTAATGCTCTTTGGTGGGTGTTAAGTTCAACATATAAATGAAATGCTGTAAAACTTGTTTCACTTTTTGACAAATGTCGCGTAAAAGACGTCACCACATAAAGATTATTCCATATTCATGTACTTATTCAAATGCTCAATAGCTCCATCAAGTAAATGAAAAGAAGGGAAAAAATATATGCTCGTATCATTAAAATATAAATTTCACAAACTGTGTGATTTTTGTACTTCTTCCTTTCATGTATGAGCTTAGATTCTCCATTGTTTGGATGTGAAAATTAGATCTAGTAATTAGAGTTGCGAGGAAAGGGGAATCCCCGTTCCGCAGGAGTGGTTGGCCTTTGACCCGAGCGGGTTACAGGCTGCTTCACGAGTGCGGCAGGCAAACTGAAATGCCGCTCTTTAACAGCCGTAAGAAATGTCAATGTTTATGCAGCACGTCTGTGTAGGAGAAATAATCCACCGAAATGTTTCTCCATCGTCACATATTTTAGTTGGGTGACGAGAGATGAAGTTCTCCATGTCCCAGTATCAAAAGCTACTGCTCCAGAAACTGTGGTAGCACTAGATGATGTCCAGAAGAAGGTTCAAGTCCATCTACAATGCCTTTCTTGGTGTGGGTGGAACAGATACAGAAAAGCCAGAAAAAATAGAGTCATTTCTTGTATCTCTAGTCCGATCATTCTAGGCTGCATATTATCCATAAAAAGAACTATCTATAGATGAAATGGTGCTTGATTTTCATGGGAGATGGAAGGTCAAACAATTCAATATAGATTTCCATGGGAGATGGAAGAACAAGCAATTGAATGCTAACAAATCTGACAAATACCTCATCAAGGTTTATGGATTATGTAAGAGCAGCACTGGTTTTTGTTTCAATGTTTTTACGTATCTCTTGGACTCAGTTTTCTACCGTGATCAGGACAAAGATTGCTCCCAGGCCATCAAAGTGTATGAGAAGCTTCTCCGTCCTTTAGATAAAGGCCATCATCTCTTCGCCGACTGCTTCTATACCTCAACGCCACTTCTTCATTACTTAGAAGGCTGAGGTTTTATTACGCAGGAACAGTTGAAGCGGGAAGGAGGGTTTTTTTCCCTCTAAGCCTAAAAACTCTTGACATTGCCACACGTGGGCTTGAAATGGTTCATGCATAAAAGCAGCAGTCAGCTTTTAGTGACCTTTAGAATCTGTTTGGTGGTGACCAATTTGGAACTAAGTTTGGACCATAGAGATCCGCACAACATGAGGCGCTGTAGAGAAACCCAGCTGCATCAGCCAATACGATCAGTGCATGAATGGGTGCGATGGTGCTGATCATCAAGTGCGATATTATGGCATGCACAAGAGAAAAAGCTAAAGAATGGTGGGAAAAGATTTCTTCGCCGGGTGCTGGAGCTGTGTGTCGTCAACAATAGTATCCTGTATGACCAAAGGCATGTCTTGGATGAACTTTATAAAAAAATTAAAAAAAAAACTTTTGCTGACTTCAAAGATTTACTTTTACAGACAGAGCAGCTGAGATGGAGCCAGCACCAAAAAGAAAATCTCCCCAATCTGTTGCAGCTGTTAAACGACTTGTGTCACTTCTGCCATTTCATCATGTCAGTGAAAGAGGACAGAAATTGCTGCGTGTGTAGTGGCCCAGGCAAACGGAAGCACATCAATACAGAATGTGCATGCAGTACTGGAAAGTACGGGTGTAGAAGATACTGGCAAAATTTACCATAATTTTCATTTTTTTTTGTTTTTTGTTTCATTACCTGCTTTATTTTTTTTCTCACATGCTAATTAAAAAAAAGTAACTACAGTCTATTCCATTTATTTTGATTTATGATTTATAGGGTTTATTTAATAAGGGACCTCCAAAAAAGACTTTTAACGTATACAGGCGACTTTAAAGAAAGTTCTGTAAAACCATGTGTCCAGTCTTGAATTAAATATGTGTTAGTGAATCAGTTGAGATCTTCAGTAATCGCATGGATTTTTCTAATTTAAAAATATTTAACCTGTGTCAGCAAATGTTTTTCAAGCAATGTAAAGGAATGTTTTAATATAATGCCCAAGAAAAATAGATGAAAATCATAACTCTCTCTCTCTCTCTCTCTCTCTCACTCACTCTCTCACTCACTCACTCACTCTTTCCCTTTCACTCACTCATTCTCTCTCTCTCTCTTTCTCTCTCTCTCTCTCTCTCTCTCTCTCTCTCTCTCTCTCTTTCTTCTTTCTTTCTCCTTTTTCGTCACTTTCATTTTCTTAATTTATATTATCTTAGTATACTGCCTTTCTTCTTCCCTTCCTCTCTCTGTTTCTGTCTGTCTATCTCTTTCCCTTTCCATACAAAAATTCATTATTTTGTTTCTTTATTGGAAATTATGGTTGTCGCTCCTTCTAAGTCATAGGCTTTCACTCCTGTGTAGTTAGGAGAATGGTTTCCAGTTGCCCTCTGGTCATTGGATATGAATCCTTCTCTGCTTAGTTAAGCATCTATTTCCATACTTAGATGAGAAACTTCTATGTAGAACAAAATTGAAATGCTCCATGGGTACTATAATATACATATTTTTGCTTAGAATTATTTTTTTATTAGTTGAATGATGGAGCTTCATCTAACTTAACTTTGAAACTCCAATGTTGAAATTGAAAGATTGTACTGATGCTTGTGTAACGCTCAGGTAACAATTTACTTTCATAGACTTTAAGAATCCCCCTCTTGCTTAAGAGAGATTTACATGAAACTCACAGCTGGTAGACATAGATTTATCAATGGAAAGTAATTAAATAAGACAGGCTGGGTTGCTTTATTGAGGATATATGCCGAAAACTTCATAGACACTTCAATGTACAGTAAAAATGTTTTGAAATGCAAACTTTCCATTTTGTAAGTCACAAAACTCATGTTTTCAAGCATAGTCATTTTCAGTCTGGCAGTACCATTTCAAAGATCATCTGTAGGCCTATAAGGCAAATTGAACAGCATTGTCATTGCTCTTCATATCATGATATCATGACTTTATTAGTCTCTTTGTGTGGTATGTGTCAGTGGAGAAATTTTTTTTAAAATATTTTTATATATATGGAATTCTTATTGATTTTCAAAGTATTTTATTTCACATCAAGTGGTTATAACAAATTTCTAATAATAAATTGTGCCATTGCTTTCTGTATGAGTTTTCTTATTTATTTTTTTAAAACATTTTCTGCACTGTGTGTTTTCTGTGCAACTTGCTGGAACTCATAATACAAAGAATATTCTGTTTGCAAAATCTCTGAAATCAAACTTTTGACACTTATAACTTGACCACATGAATTATGGAAACCACCATGTTGATACTGATAAAGTTGTGCGAAAGCTTCTTACTGGGTTTTTTGTCTCTTGCTGTATTTTTTTTCATTGATTTTGTTAAGTTATCATTGTAACAGTGTCTTTAGTTAGCTTTTTACATTTTTTGGAATCCAATTCAATTTTTCCTACATACTTAACTGGACTGCTTGACCCTAACTACATTGACTTATTAGTCTATCTTATTTCATAACTGAGTTGACATTTGCTAAGTTCACCCACTGAAAAAAAATTTTTGAGCCTGTCAGAAAACTCATTCTTTCAGAAATACATGTATATTCATACACTTACATACTCGCACCTAAGTTCTTACTCAATTGTCACATTGAATCTATAGCTCTTGGCTGTGGTGAGCCACGTGGAAATTTGTCAATGTAGGCAAGTGACTATTTTAATGGATTGATAGTTTGAGAAGTGGCAACCGGGTGTGACCTGTGTTAACCTCAGAGACATTACTGATGCTCAAACTATTTATCACAAAGCTCTTGATTTACATATTTTGATCTGAAAATGAAAAAAAAAAACGTCCACCAAGCACTTTACTCATATCAAGAGAAAGAAATGCTTAGAGGCCTAAGTCTTGAGAAACACCAGGCGTTTTCAGGAATGCTTGTACAACTGAGTATTGGACGTTGGCCTACGGAGCAGATGAGAGATTTTGGGTGGAGTCAAGCGCATCCCTAGCTTGATATTAGTAGGTTTAATTAATTGGTGCAAAAAACTGTTGATTTCTGTTTCATGTTATTATAAGGTCCACATATCCAATCATAATTCATAGTTCTCTTCTTCTTTTCTAGATGAACAGGGAAACTTGACTTCAATCAGCTTAGGGAGTAAATGAAGTACTTTGATTCGGGTATCTTGAGAGATTAAAGGAAACTATTGTACGATTTGTGATTCTTTGATCGGATGGTCGACTGCAACGATAAATCTGTTAGATTCACTATGATCTCGGTCGGTTATTGTTTTAGTTGGGGAACGAGTTACCATTTTCCCTAGTACGAGAGACTTTGATCGTGGAGACGGGTGCTCTGTTCGGTGGGAAAGAATCTTATTGATTACGTTCTATGTCTAACGAATGTTTTATTTCTTTTCTTTCTCAGGGTTGGCTGACTATTAGGCATTTGGTGTTTAGCATCTTCTGTTTCCATTTTGTGTTCAAGATCTTCCATGCACATTTTGTGTTTATTATCTACTGTACACATTTTGTGCTTAATATCTTCTATACTCATTTTGTGTTTAGTATATTCTATGCACATTTTGTGTTTATTATCTACTGTACACATTTTGTATTTAGCATCTTCTATACTCATTTTGTGTTTATTATCTACTCTAGACATTTTGTGCTTAATATCTTCTATACTCATTTTGTATATAGCATCTTCTATACACTTTTGCGTTTATTATCTGTACACTTTCTGTGCTTAATATCTTCTATATTCATTTTGTGTTTAGTATCTTCTATACATATTTAATTTGGTATCTTCTAACAAGCATTTTGTTTTGGATCTTTTATGAATATATGTATTGCTTTTCTGACCATTTAGTTAATATCTTCTATGTATTTTGTTCTCCAGGTTGTTTGTGAATTGATTTTATTATTTGTTCTTTGAGTATTGGTCTAATAAATTTATAGGGGCTGCTAACATAAACTTCTTACTGTCTCGAGTGTGACTTTTTTGTTCTTGTTAATTCTTGATACTTGCTCATCTTTAGTTAGGAAACAGTGGACTTAGTAGTCAAGGTTCCGTGATTATGAACTCTTTAATATTGCACAGCTGCACGCTGTAAGTTGGACTTGCAATTAACTTAGAGTAGGAACAAGCACTGAGCTTAGATGCGTAAACTAGTACATACATCTTATTGTGGTAAAAAATAGGTATATAGCTACACTTGTACAGCAAACAGAAATACCAACTGCTTAATCTTGACCTAATCATTTTCTGGTACAACAAGTTGTTGAACAATTTGAGGATATTTGCATTTCATTTACAAATAATTGAAAAAAATTATAACGCTTTAATGATGGGTGATCATGAGAACCTCTAGGTTAACAATTCTGAAAGCTGGAAAGCTTTTTACAAGGAATTGTATTAATTTTCCGATATTTACAAGGCGCCATCCTTGAATACACCTATGTTAACGAGTCAATTAGCCTAACCTCAAGCTGTCCAAGGTTTTGATGGAAGAGAGTATTAATGATACTCATTGTTAAGCATGAAGATAACAATTGTAAAATTAACAAAGTTCTTTAGATATAATTTTTTTTTATTCGTATCATTATAACTTTGTACCTTTCCCACTCGACATATTTTTATTAAGGTTCATCATGAACACATAAGGACATTATATAGTATTTTGAGTTAAACTTGAATAGAATGTGTAAGTTCAGTATAGTGTTTCAATGCAATTTACTGGTAAGAGCTATAGAATTAAAGTTACATTTTTACAGAGAAATTCTTTTTTCCTCCAGTGACAGCAATGATGAGCTGGTCTTTACGATACCACGAATAAACTTTATAATTCTTTCATTGATCTGAGTGCTTCACCTTCATAGTTTTATTTTTGGAATCTTTCTGTTCTAGAAACCAAAAATTGATCTGGCATGTTAACTTACACAGTGGACCATGAAAGTGAATAGATCCTGTGTACACCAACATGTCTGTCTGTCTTTGTTTTAACTCTTAAACTTCTGCTTATATCGGACAGCTAGTTGCTATCAGGTTAAAGCAGGTTGGGATTGTGGCATGTTATTGTTGTTTCAAGATCTAAAAATCTCCAAACTGCTTTGGAAATACTGGTTTAGAATGGTTATTTTCCAGATTTTCTTAGAGAGAGAAAAAAGAATACCTAACTTATAGGATTTGTGATCTGACTTTCCCCAGATGTCCCAGAGGTCACCATTACCCTGGACCCAGCACAGACCACTTTCAATAAGGGAGACAACCTGGAGTTGAAATGTTCTGGTCAAGGGAATCCTGATCCCACTCTAACCTTAACCACAAAGAAAACCCCTGAGAACCCGACTGTCCAGACAGAACTGACCCACACACTCACTCTAGACTGTATGGACACCGGTGTGTATGTCTGCTCTGGTAACAACAGTCAGGGAACAAACAGTACGAAAATCAGTATCGGTGTTCGCTGTGAGTAGATTATAAAGAGGAAAGAGAAGGTTTATTAAAAGAGCAGTCATAATTGTTTATTTGTGTTTTATTGTAGTGTTTATATACTATAAGGTTTATTGTTTTCTGCCAAACACTCTGGCTTGCCCATATTTTTCTGTAGAAGTGTTTGTAAAAGCACACTAAGATCATCTCATATTCAGTGAAATGATGTCAATTGTTCGTCACAAACTTTATGTATGATTTTGTTTTAAAAGAAATAAAATGCAAAACAAAGATTGAGATTATCATTTAACCCAAAAAATTTATAAGACAAATACAATACATGGCCGCCAACAAATTGAGACAAGCTGAAACTGCTTGTTGGCCAACTGTTTTCACTATTGTTTTTTTTTTAATATAATGTATATGGAGATGCAACAATCATCAATAAATTATTTCTTGCTCTGCTAACGCACCATATACCAGTCATTAATGTGCTGTGTGAAAAAAAAGGTTGTGAGTAGAGATTCTAGCCTGTGGTTTGCAGTTTTAACCTTAACTCATGTGTCAGCTAGTCCAATTCTGTTGTTGAAAAATTTGAACCCACCTCTTTTCATCAGTTGTGTTAATTATTTCAGGCCCTCAGCAGCTGAGTCCCTTGTTCAACTCAAAACCTCAAGTTGATGCCGTCATCAGAGAAACTGCTAAACTTGGTATAGAGATCTACGGCTTCCCAGAGCCCAGCACACTGACTCTACAGAAGACAGATGATGACACAGACTTGATGTCATCTCCTCGCCACTCTGTTCAGTATACAGCCGGTGTGGCGCCATTTGGAGTTGTGAATGTGACCATCTCTGATGTTGTCGAGGCTGACTATATCAACTACACCCTGACAATAGACAATGGTGTGGGGAATGCTCTGAACTACACTTTCTATATGAATAAAGGTGAGACATTGACATTGAAACTCTGTGTTTATTTCATAAAACTTTATAGTGTTAGTGAAGTATGATTGAATAAAAATATTTGCGAGAGACAATTCATTTTAATAGCTATTTTCTTAGAGTGGTATTCTTTAAACCGAAAATGATTTACATACTATGTAGACTGATTTTTTAATTACGTTGCTCCTGATTTTTTAATATTTAAAGGTAATTAAAAAAAATACATTTTAAGTGGTGTCATTAATGGAAATGATCATTTTTTACCGATAAAGCTTTGTATTTTAGTATGCAATAAACTACATAGAATTGCATTGAAAAAAAGATATACGATTCAATATAACAAGAGCCTAAAACTTATCAAAAAGACACTGATTAACCTAAGGTCAGCAGTGATAACACAACTGCATCAATTGCTTCAATATTATTATCCACATTGTATCATCAGTAACTTTTTTATTTATTTAACTCAGGAACTAATAGCTTCAGCTCAGTGTTCGTCGATTATAGTTTTTAATGAGATGTGCTTATGGAGAAGAGCACAAGATATAAACTAAGAGCCACGTCTTTGAGAATAGCCTCCCTAAAAAAAAACTCTTCTACTAACTTTGTAGGCTACAACCATCGCCGTCCCCTAACTTCACCTTTTTTTCTGAACATGACACATGAAATATTAATTATTAGGCTATAAAACTGGTTTATTTTATTACAGTGCAGAATGCTTCCCAATCAACAGGTGTGGCAATATTTATTTACCCTGTAGTTACCATATTTCAAGGAGATATGAATCAGATATAAAAGTTAGTTTTATAACAATGTTCAACTCTTTATTTGTTATCTAGACTGCTGGCTATTATTTTCATTGCTTGTTCTCTCATCTCTCCATTACGTCAGCTGCAAGTCTGAGAGTTTGTTTTGTCTGTACGCCTTATGAGACAGACATCACAGATTACGAATATTCTACGCTTAGAGGTCAAGGCTCAAATGCTTAGACATACAGCAGGACTAAGGTTGCTCAAGGCAATAGCTATCAATAACTTTCCATTCCATTTACCACATACTTTCGTAATATATTTTTTCTCTACCTCTCAGTTAATGCGAGTTCTGCTTGGGTGGAAAGTATTGCCAGTAAAGAAGACTCCTTAAATATTGCCGCTATTGTCATCGGTGTCATCGCCGTGGTTATCATCGTTGGTTTGATTGTCGTCATTATCCACCTTCTTAAGAAAATCCAAGGTCTTAAAAAAGAACGATTGGATTCTCAGTGCAAATTTGCTCTAGGTAAGCTTGATGGTAAAAAGTATACTTCTGTACTCGCTTGAAGAAAAAACAATGAGGAATGTTATGTTGTATCAAACTTCATTTGTAATGTTGGTGTTCCATTAATTTACGATAGGACAAGTTGGCTCTAACATCAAATTTAAAGCGCATGCAGAATTTCAAGAGCGGATAATAATACAATTTTATACACTATCAAAAGTCTAGGATAACAATCTGTTTTCAAAAGCTGTTTATGCGACACGCAAGGGACTATTTACCACAGTAATCACAATAACAGCATTGAAAATATCTCAGTTGTCTTGTTCAGTGCTGGATCAAAAGCTTTCGAGTTTTTTTTCATTAAAAACCAAATAATTATGTCAACACTTCTTGCAATCTGATGTCACTAAACTGTGTAAGCAGGGCGCCCTCTATATTATCTGGGGGAGTTGGAGGATATGGTGTCTTTTTTTTTGTTTCGATTTTTTATTACAATTTTTAGCATTCTTCAGATATTTAAGCAGGGAATGTAATCTTGCTTAAATCTTTTTTGTCATCAACATAAGATGGAATTTTGTTGATTTTTTAGTGTAAAAACTGTAGACAATAAATGTTGCCATTATTCGGAAATGCTATACATGTCATTTTATGTTCATTATTTTGTAAAAATGTTTCGCAGAAAATATGCAAACGCACTTCATAGCTAGTAATACTCGAAATTAGAAATGTTCAAGTGTATAGGACTATGATGCTTTATATTTTTTTTTTAAGATCACTCAACATGTTATCTCTTCTTATACTTGTTTTAGGATCAAACCCACAAAATGTGCGAGATGATGACTACCTTACTCCTTTAGCAATGCCAACAATTACCACATCTGTCTCGGCCAGTGTCCCTCCCAGACAAGGACAGTATGAGACTGTCGATGATATACCATCTACCACAGACACCACACCTGTCTCAGCTAGTCTACCTCCTAGACCAGGACAGTATGAGATCATCGATGATATACCATCTACCGCACCTGTCTCTGCCGAACTCCACCCAGGGACCGCCCAGTATGAAGCCGTCCAGGATATGGCTACCACATCCAGAATATACAACTCAACATCCCTTCAGGACGTTGAACCATTGAATGTCTACCAGGACCTGGAACGTAATCACTTGACCAGTAGTGATCTCGGATCGTGTGAATCTTACAGCAATATCCCTGGCCAACATGGGGAAACGCTCACAAGTCCTGCTATAGCTTACGCCAATGTTGATATGTCATCTACGAAGGGGAACTTTCAAAACAAAAAGGTCACCAAACAAGCCTATCAAAATGTAGAAATGAAGTAACTTTATCTAATACTATATAAATCGCAATGTTCAAGATTATTTTAGCACTTCTCATACTTTCAAAGTAACCGACTAACCTGGTGAACCTAGTTTAACTTGAACAGTTTTAGTCTATCGGACAATATTTATCGTTGATATTTAATTCTATCTCGTTTTAGCTTATCTCCTAGAGACTGATATCTAATAGAAACTTATCACACATAAAAGGTGGCATTGTGAAGAAATCAAAAGACATAGTTGATTTATCATAAAGGAAACAAATCTTGTGATCTACAAATTTGTAAAGACAATTTTGTGGTTAACGAAAAATATAAAGCTGGAAGTTCAGATTTCGATAAATTAATTTAAAACCGATCAACAAAAAATCCTCATAGCATCAATTAATTAAATTGTATTTTCTTTGATACTTGTAATTTGCAGCAAATGCACATAGCAAAAAGTTTTATGATTATTGGATTGATGCATGCTTACAAAAAATTGTAACCATCGGATTGATGTATGCTTACAAGTAATTTAATTATTGGATTGATGTATGTTGGCTATCCAAATTACACAGAACATACAAAAACAAATAAACTAACTAACAAGGCACACAGGTAAGTTTGAAATAGTCTATACTAGAGCTTTATTAGGTTGAAATAATTGTAATAGTGAAAAAAATAGGAAATGAATAGAACTACAAACTCCAAATAAATTCAATATCCCCATAAGCCCAATTTCAGTAATACCAGGGCTAAAGATCGAAGATAAAAATAATCAACTTTAAGTAGTTATCCCAAAATATCAAAATCACATTATTAAAACAAAACTAGCAATCTCAAACCCAAAACCAAAACAGAATACCACTTAGAAATACAAAACTAAACAAAACTAATTCCACACTATTTCCAGTATTAATTTGAATTCAAAATATCAAAACTAAAATAGTTAAAATAATTTAAAAGGTAACGAAAGAACAGCACTATATCTAGAACAAAACTAGAATGCAGCAGCTAGAAATTAGAATTAAGAACTAGTATAAAGTTCAAAGAAAGAAGTTACAAATAACGTTACAAAGAACCCAACCAAGAGGCGAACAAAATCAATAGACTCAAAAGGCTCAGAAAAAGTCTTCCTTAAAATGAAAATAGACATTAACACCGTTATAACATTTTTATGACCATAAGATCTAAAGAAAAGCATTCATGACATAAGAGAACGAAGACAATGAATTAACATCTCTACGATGGAGGTGAACCAAACGTAGTCAAAATATAAGCAAGCACATTATGTAAGGAAGCCACGCGCTAGCATACCCAAGGTGGATAAAGTACAAGCTCAATAAAAGCAGTTAGTTAATCTGGTAAATCATTGACTATTTTACCAACCAACCCTTGTTATAGCATACGCTACAATACTTCTCCATCTACCCCACTAGCTATTCCCACAAAGTGAGATCAAAGCCCCGAGGCGATAGAGATCATATTTCACAAACCGCTGAAGATTGTTACACAACCTAGTGAAACTAAGTGTGAGGTCAGTTCCTCAACAGGGTGCTACGCCCCGCCTGCAAATAACACAAGTTGGATAACAAACCCTCACAACAGGTAGCCCTGCTGTAATACCACTAGCTAAGGGATGTAACCACCGTGAGGCCATTGACTCCAACCAAATAAAATTTTCTCAAATTTATAATTATAAAATAGTAATTAACGTACATGTACATACATTAGAAGTACCGGTTTAAGAGAGCCAATCATAAATATTAATATTAATATAAAACAATCCAAAAAAACAAACATATTATTTAAATAAAAAATAAAGTATTTAGATCAAACCAACTGCTCTAACTTTACATGAGCGAGATCAAAGATCTAATTTACATACTAGGACCGCCCATTCACTGGCCTTCTAATCCAAGGCGTACCTACCATTGGTCCCACAACATACATGTACATGAAATAAACTAAGACAGTAACTAAGAGAGGGGAGGCGAAGGTAGGTTCACGCTCAGGCGCGAAATAGAGAGCACGACCACCGTTCAGCTCTGATGCATCATTGCATCACCTAGGCCCTACATGAGCGTCAGTTACCAGGGAAAGGGGCTCTAACTCCTGTCTCACACAGAGACTTAAGCCTAGAATTAATAGGGCTAGCCCAGTTACACTTGCAGTGTCTCAACCGGCCAATTAATGAATTTAAAAATGAATGGTATCAATTTACAATGAGTAACACATCCACTTACACAATTAGAAGACGATATAAAGACGGCATAATAATAAAGAAGAATAGGCAAACAATTTTAGTGACTCGCCTGTCACTAAACCTACGACTGTATGAGAAAAGATAACAATTAACATTTAATTTATACTGAGAATGAGATTCAGAACCTGTTAAAGTTATCAATTTATCAAGAAACTGCCTAGCGCTAAATCTAATTAAGCATTAGATTTATAATAAGTGTATTAAACATTACATTCCAAAACACAACTTACCCCGAATCACGGAGGTATATGCCATACACATGTAAAATCCAGACACAAAGTCAGTACTCCAAAATAGAATAAAAAATCCACAATCACAATCGAAGAACTACCAACAGCATACAGTAATCCAATACATTTCTCAAGCGAAGGCTTGGTAACAAAAAATACAGCACTGCTCACGGCACGTAGGCCCACTCTCACTAAACTCCAAAAATGTCCTGACCACTGGTCTTTTTAATCACTACTTATACTATCAAGTCAGTCGGCAAAGTTCCCTAACAAAGAATTCCCTGGTTTTTCCAATCTACTTTCAAACTTCCCCCACAAAGGTCAACGCCGACCGACGTGCAAAATTCTCCCCGTCCAGCTGGACACCCGTTTCCCCAGAATAACTGTACCCGCCAGAGATCATAGAAACAGTCCGTTACTTCTAACAGCTTGCGATCAAACAAACACAGCATTTCGTTCCCCCAAATCTCCTAAGATTCCCTAATCAAAGAAAATTTTACATCTCAAGCCGACCGAAGACAAGCTTCTCTGGCCAGCTGGACAGAAACAAAAGAAACATGAATGCCGCTAGTAACGTAACCATTACAATATACTAAGAATTACAAAGAATAGAAAGAAATAAACCGCCAGAGGGCCGGATAACCAACTTAGCGCCATTAAACAAATGGCCAATAAAATTGTAGAATTCAAAAATTTACATAAAATCACACAACAGATATCCTCAAACTTTCCATCCGCTTAGATATATACGTTTAATTTATTATACTCATTAGAATCTAATTTAGATGGATATGCGTAGGACGTATTATAATCATTTGATTCATTATGCGTGCAAAGTATTATAATCATTGGATTGGTGTATCTGTACAATTATAATATTTGCCTGAAGTTGAAAGTTTCAGCAAAACCTTCTTCTAGACTTACATTTTCACACCAGACTAAGCACATGCGAAATATAGGATGTCATAACATTGTAATAAAAAATCCATGTGTTAAAAAACCCGAATTGATCTAGTTCATTTCACAAATGATAACTATCGGAAAGTGAATAAAGCTTACAACATAATCCTGAGAAGACAGCTGACAACTAATGAAAATTTTACAAACGGAATGGCTTAATATGATACTGTGTTCCTACAGGTTCAATATTGCTTTCCGACTTTGAACAGAAGTTGATTGCTGCCTCAATATATGGAACAAGTGTGTGAAATTCTCTTAGTCTGCCTGAGACTTTTTTTTTTTCATGAACATAAAACAACTTTGTAAGTTTTCATGGATAGAGCCAACTTGAAATGTCATAACTACATTTGTCATGGTTGAGTTTATGATTAAGATCAAGTAAGGAAAAACACTCTTTCAATCTTTATTTTACAATTGATCTTTATTGGTTTTACATTATTCACACCGGTGTGATTTTCAATCTAAATGGGTCAACTCGGTCAAGAATAAATAAACAGAATTATTTTTCTTTTCTTGATAAAATATATTTAAATTCATCCGCATCAAATCAGATAAGATACATTTAATGTCATATAATATTTTAGTACTATAACTACTGTATTAATTAAAGGTTCATACAATAAAATATTTTCCTGTACCTAGCACTGTGTCATGGTATTCAGATATCATAATTATTTCGTGTATTGGCTAATTTGCACCTCTTGTATTGTATAAGAAAACTTAATACTTTCACTTTCTCTAAGTCTTTATCCCAGTAACGGTCTGGCTATTATATTTCTTAAAACAATAATTCTATAAAAAAAATCTATAACACTGGGGAACAAAAAAAAATGTTTTCTGCATTGGATTTGAGACCTGTTTTATTGTAATTTGGGATCACTGATTCCAAATATGGCATCAGTGATTTTTTTTTTTTTTTTCTTTAGGGTCAAGTTTGGTTTTTTTTTTTTTGCAATGGACTGAAATATTTTTTGCCATATATTGACTTTCTATATATGTAATAATAATTAAAATCATAAGAAGAACAATTAAAAGTTCACCAAAAATATGCATAGCCTCTATACAATATTAGAATAGATGAAAAGAAAGATACTTGTAATTTAAAGTCATGATTTGAATAATAAATTATTATTCAACTTGAAGAATTTTGGTGAAAAACTTATATTCTGAGTGACTTTACTCTGGACCAAACTTTCATTTGATCGATCTTCTGGAATGGGCTTTTCCAAAGCATTTTCGTTGAATACTCCAGCAATAGTCTGCCATCATGTGGATATCCCATCGTTTTTGGTATCTCTCTTCCATAACTTTAATATCTTGATGAAAACGCTCGGCCTTCTCATCGCTGACTGGTCCTAAAATGTCAGGAAATTGCTCTAAATGACTGCTAAGAAAGTGCACCTGTATACTCATGTTGCAGCCAGGTTTGTGATATTTCTCCAACATTGTTTTAACTATGTTTCTATAGTCATCAGATTTAGAGTTACCTAAATACTTCTGAACTACAGAATCGGACAACCATGCTTGTCTTTCAGTTTCATTCATTGAATTGGGGAAGGCGTTGTCTTTCATAATTTGTCTAATCTGCTGACCATCAAACACACTTGCTTTTATTTTCTCATAAGAAAGCGCTGGGAATGACTCACACAAGTACTTAAAGCAATTACCATCAGTATTGAGAGCTTTTACAAAATGCTTCATAAGGCCCAGTTTAATGTGCAGAGGCGGGAATATAATTTTCCGGCGGTCGACGAGAGGTTCATTGATGATGTTCTTCTCACCAACTGTCAGGTGTTTTTTTTTTCACAGGCCAGTCTTTGCAAGTTTTGTTCCCAGTGTCTCTCTTTGGCTCTGCTGTCCCATAGGCAGATGAAACAACATGTTAATTTGTATAGCCACCTTGTTGACTTAGCAGGAAATTGACCATTTTAGGTCAACACCGATGATCCATTCCTGCTCGCTGTTCTTAAGAGGATCCAAAACTGCTACTAGGTTTCCTTAACATTTTGAATGGAATGATGATACACAATGTGCAATGAACACAGTTATAGCACTGCATTAGAAATGGTGGGGAAAACAAAAAACAAAAAAAAAAACAAAAAACAAAAAAAAATTATGAAAAAAATAACAAAAAAGGTACGTTTTCTTTCCTGAAATGTCACATTTAAATTTATATTATTCTTTTGATCCTTTAACTTATATATACTTAATTCTCAAGCTGAAATATTTGACTTAAACAGTGTATATATTTCTTTTTATTTTTAACCTTAAACATACCATACATTTTATAATTAGACTTTTTCTTTTTAAAGTTGACGTACAGTTTGTTACTTCCCTTGTAAATAGTTTTTATATAATTACTTCCCCTTAAATTTTGCCGGAGTCATTTAAACAATTTAAAATTCAAGATAGCATAAAAACTTGACCTGATATAAAAATATGGATGACATTTTCAGAATCATCGGCTTAAAATCTTTAAGAATAAACTTTCAGATCTCATGCAGAAAAATATGTATTCCCAAGTGTAATATATTATAATGAATGTATCAATGCTATTTTCAATATTATATTTTGCAATAAAACACACAATTTTTTTTTATGAATTATTGTTTGCTTCATGACTTCCGGTCAAGAGTTATTCCTATTAATCAGTTTACACAATTTATCACTGATAATATTTAGCTTTATACATCTAATAATAGTATGTTTTATTTATGTTTTACATACACAATGTATTGCTATACAATATGTACTTTATTATTTTATTCCACCCAATTGAATATTGTAGGTTGACTCAACATTGTTCCGAAAATAAAGTCTTGACAGAAATTTACAGGCCTGACTAAGTTTCTATAATCCCAAAATTTCGCCATAGTTAGTCAAACTCCTTAAGGTTTAGTTTCACAAGGTATCTTAAAACTATGGTGTAATGCTTAAAGTGTTACGTTTGTAAAGCTACAATTTTGTAGAAGAACCCAAGACATTAAGATGAAGTATCGACCAAGGAACATTCGTTCACTGTATCCCTCTAACAGCGTTTGCACATAAGGTCACTAATCACAACTAAAATCAGTTAAGCAATGTTAACAATGAACTTCCAAAAATATTTAGATGTTACTTCTTTACAAACTGAACATATAATTATAAAACAGAAACGTTTTTACATGGATATTAACAATTAATTGAAAAAATGGGAGGTATTTAATGTAAGAAGTAAGTCAAACCATGGTTAATCATTAATGCATTAAGTATAAATTAAAAAAAAAACTACACATATCGGAACCTCTAAATTAAGAAATTATTATATTTAAGCCAAATACATTAAAAATAAACTAGGAGATGATCCTCTTTAGTATAATACAGATAAAATCAATTCCCAATACCAACTCCCAACTGTTATGAAGAATCCAATGAAAATGTCGATCGCCCGCGTCGCAATGCTATTCGAAATCTCAAAAAATCGAGGACATAATTATGATTAGCTATGTAACTTTCAAGAATAAAGAATATTCTACGAATCCGTCCCTCCTCAATTTCTAAAGAAGTCCCAAAACCTTATATTTCTGTGGCGTATAATCTTTCACTTTGACAGTGAATTTTTGTTTTAATCGGAAAAGGGGGGGGGGGAGGAGTTATAGGCGATGGACATTGTTTACAATATCTAGAATGTCTTAATATCAAGGCCGGACTGATACATGCAAAAGGTAACATTGTAAAAAGATGACTCACTGTCAATAGTTTCAAGTCCGACAGGTAGTGAGATTGAAGTTTGATCATTTTCATAAGTATAAACAATATAAAACAGCACATGCAATCAAGGTTTATTCATTTTCTCGAGCAAAACTCATGATTAAGCAATAGTTTATATGGTTTCACATAGAGAAACAATCATTCTACAACAACAAAAATAAATTTTGCTTTGCAGCTAAGCATATAATTGCCTCTTATTAGATCGATGGAGCCTTTTACTTTTTGTATAGACAAGTGCCGCCTTTCAACCAAGGAGGCACACATCAAGGAGGCACAATGTGTAAAAAAATAATTTTCTGAGAAGATAATCTCTGAATCTCTCTTAAACGAGTAATGTCTAATGTCTCAACTTAAATATTTGAATAAAGGATACATACAGCGTGAGATCCCCCCCAAAAAATAAAAGGTTATTTTAACTCATGAATATTAAAACCATTAGCACTCTAAGAAAGGCAGTATTTTTTAAGACTTTTGTCTTATCACTAAAAAAGGGTCATTACAATCTCATTGAAATAATTGAAAAAAAAACTTATTTATTTAGCCTGTTTTTATTGGAACAAGAAAGGTTTGACAATCTTTACGCAATCGATCAGATCATTAAAAGTCCACGTTGGATGATTTATATCTAGCCCTGTAAGCCTTACTATGTTCAAATCCCAAAATATATATCACAATAATACTATTACGTATATATATATATATATATATATATAAAGAGAGAGAGAGAGAGAGAGAGAGTGTGTGTGTGAGAGAGAGAGAGAGTGTGTGTGAGAGAGAGAGAGAGAGAGAGAGAGAGAGAGAGAGAGAGAGAGAGAGATTTATATATACAGTAGCGCACGGATTCCTCAAATTCACTGGGGGATTTTCATATATTGGAGGATTTTCTTTCACTATTTGAATACTGATTGTTCGAAGATTACGTGTTACAATTTCCAAATAGTTGGAGGAAAAACGTAAATATAAGAAGGGAAAAAAGAGAGAATCAGAAAGGGAAAATGGATGAGTTCTTGATTTCGTTTGATCTAATCGTTTTCTATGTAGCTTCCTATCAAGTCAACTCTGCCAGTGACTGTTACAACAAGCAATGTTTGTTGTTAAACCGTGTACAAAAGCAAGCAATGTCTATCAAACAAACATTAACAGATTTTCTCGCCACCTCAAACCCATCAACTGCACTCTCAAACACACTTATACTCACAATCACACAAACGTTATTATCTAGACGGTCACGAGCAACTTAAAAGGAAAAAAATCAAACAAACAAACAAAACGTAAACAGAAGATGAACCATCCCTATTTTACAAGCAGTAACAGTTGAATCCACTTCAAAGTATTTTTATAGCCAGAGAGAGAAACAAACCGGCCACATGATGCGAGCAACAAAAAGGAAAGACGCATTGAGAGACTACATCTAAATAATACTCTCTGACTTTCATTGTCAGTTCATAGAAAGTCATCCTACACGGTGACACCATCCCCCTTATAGATTTAGCAAAACAATTGGATGAGATTTTATGTTGCCTGTTATGTTTCAGAGTCGTTCTGGTAAACTGACCTTGGTCACATGACCATGTCTTAGTAGTTCTGGTTAGTTGGGCGCTGAA